>CAKMRK010000664.1:0-42601 GCA_928213465.1 Penicillium sclerotigenum | reverse complement strand
TGTCTATAGATAATAGGCCCTAAGGGTAGGGCCCGTCTATAGGCGTATAGATAGTGCCTATCGCCCGCTTATATAAGGCCCGTGGGCACTACCCACCCGCCCGTCCATAGGCGATGTCGTAGTCTAGAAGTAATAGACCTAAAACCCATTTTGGGTTAGGTTAGGTTAGGTTAGGTCCGGGTTAGAGTGGGTTGTGCCGAAGTCTAACCTAAATCAAGGTACCTAATGACAAGCTACGTACGATATTTGCCAGGCTAGCTAAGACGCTACGCATTTATAGGCCCAGCGGAAAGACAATTAGGCCGACTCACTCCACCGCCTATGTGTAGGTCCTGATGATTGTGCTTCGGTCTCGGTCGGCTCAGAGACGCTGAACTATCAACAAACGCCTAATGTGATTGCTCCTACATGGCTCCTACAAATGCAGCCCAGCTGTTGGCCAATACCTGCAAGCAGTTCGTAAGGATACGTGGCCACATTGAAATCTCAGCCAACAGCGGTAAACTTAGGCATACTATTGGTTCTCGGCAACTTTGCTCCTTACAGACACAAACCTGGTTTGCCTGCTTATAAAGTATCATTCATGCTCTTTATTCGATAGGAAATATCTATACATCCGAAACACAAGATTCTGAACTACGCGAGTCTTACCGTAGGGGCAATATCCACTTCCGTTGCCCCCTTATCGAAGAAGCAGTATCATACCATCACAAATTCGATCAAACAGACCCGCGGAAGCCTTCGTGTTCCAGGGGCTGAACCTCTTAATTATTCCGTCGATCGCGCTGCCCCTTTAGCCCGCAACTATTATAACCAAGGACGAAGTAAGTTATCTTTTTGAATGGTGTTTAGAGCTGTAGAACAGACCATTAATTCTATAAATACAGATTATCTCCTCTTCGAGCCGCCTTCCCTTTCAAGACTACGTCTCTCGTATCACGATCCGCTTCGTGTGAAGGTCCTCTCTGCGATATTCAATATTAACCGACTTCCTTCACTCTCACGCAATGTGTGAATGGGCTTGCAAGACATACGCAGCTTGTACGCGTGTTCCTAAACACATGAATCGAGATCACATTATCTTTTGTACACCCGCAAGAAGCAATGCAAATGACCCATGCGTACCTCCCTTAGGGTTTCTGAGAGACCTCCCGTTGGTTCTCGATGCGCAAGACACGAATATAGCGGGATCCTGTCCTCCCTGTGCTGGTACAACACCGACTAATTCCTCTGACTAGAGTGGTTGCCTTCCCCCCAATCCAGAGAAGCAGATCGTTGGTGAACCTGCTTGCGAGCTACCTCTCCGAGATCCTGAAATGTACTAAATATAGTTAGCTTAGTTAGGTCATAGAAGAGGGTAACGCACAATGAATCAATTCCTGAGACTTTGAAGACTTCGAGGTCTAACTTGTTAAGATCGACATTTGGATGCGTTTTGCAGTGGAGATCGAGAACGAGATATAACCGAGAAGATCGAGGATCACTGCATATATGTGTATAGTAGTCTTCTCGGGGTTGAATACCTCGCCATGTAAAGAAAGCATTGATGATTGCTGTAGGCTTTTGAAAAGGTTGTTCGCGATATGGAAGGACTATCCGCACCGGAGTAGCCTGACTCATTTCGTCCCAAGTGCAAGAAGAGTTGCTGATGTCGCTTGTAAAGGTTCCTCGAAGATTCTGAATCACAGACAGGCATAGACAGAGACAGAGAGACAGAGAGACAGAGAGACAGAGAGACAGAGAGACAGAGAGACAGAGAGAGAGAGAGAGGGAGGGAGAGAATTGAGGCCTCACGTGTAGATTACGTAATCGCGCAACAGCCATAATGTGGGAATCATTGATTGATTGGTTGTAAAGCTATCTTGGCTTGTTAAGGGGTGGAGGCGAGGTCGATCACGTGACGCCGGCTTCCAACACGCCCCCTCGAACGAGCGCTGCCCCTCCTTTCTCTATCCAATGGCGGTAAATAGAATGGTGGTCGATTCGATTTGTTTATATGGCTCCACTTTTCCGATTTTAAGTCGATTCGATTTTATGCCATCCACCCCATTCTTTTTAACCTTCCCGGGTGGCTACGCACTCCACATTTTGGATACTTAGAGAACCGGTAGTTATGTATAAGTGATTGCGACTTCAGAAGAATTGGTGTTGAATTAAGGTGGTAGTAAGGATTTCAAAATGGTGGATCTCTTGATGGGGTGCGGGTGCGGGACTACCCGACCATTAAGATGCGACCGGTGGATTTGCAGATTTCTGACATCCGCGGCCATTACTGTTTAGGTCCATTCGATTTAATTACTTTCCACTCCATTCTTTCTAACATTCCTGGGAGGCTACGAACTCTATCAAGTGGGGGATATTCATGTCTGGTAGATATGGATTAGGGTTGGGCTTATTTGTATGGGTAAAAAAAGTGGGTCCAGGGTAGACATGAATACTTTTTTCGACCAGACTTGAATTTGATTCTGGGAAGATAAAAGGCCAAAATTCAGATTGGTTGTAATGTAGATATAGTTCTTTATACGACTTAATTTTCATGTCTAGAATCCCCGTAGTTAGTGAGATAATCGTTACCAAAGTTGGTCGGGCTTTTGATGGGGCATGATTATGACCATCCGCCCGAGTTTAAGTTAACCCCAAGTGAATTTCGAGCCATCACATTTCGACCCAATCAGCTTTGTCCTCGACGCTTCAGGGGTAACTCAGGGGCATAGAGAGTTATTTACATTCACCAACAGCCATCACAGCATTAATATCAGGCAGTTCGCCAGTTTACACCTAATAGTCGTATAGTTGGGTAGAGCACATACTTCCAATATATATTTCAAGAGATCCGATCGAAGTCACGATGGAGGATGAATTATTTACCCGGCCAGAGTAGTATCCTATCATCATTTGTAACAAATGCAAGCATGGTGTACGCCCAAACCAGGTCATCAGCCATTTGAAGGCTGCCCAACATCGACTGTCCATGGCCGATGCCATATAGGTACAGCAAGCTATCCATCAATGGGCTCGAGTGAGGGAGGCCGAGACATTCATCATTCCTAGTCGCATCCGACGACCCATCCCCGGGATACCAGTTCACCACGATGGCATTTTGTGTACCCGCGAGTCAAACTGTGGTTACGTTTGCCGGAAGATGAACACCATCACTAACCACTGGCGATCAGAACATGGCTGGGCACCCCATGAACGGCGAGGTCACCCCCGAGGTCCGGACCAGGTCAAGGCCGAGCACAATATGACGCAGTATAGTCGGAAGGTGTCATGCTAGTAGGTCTTCCCGCGCGGACTGGGGTCCCATTATATCCATGTCTAGCGGGTACGCCGACCCGTTGAGGTAGACCACCCCGAGCCACCGGCGTATGCTGCGGACCGATTATGGCAGCAGATTGAAGAAATCCACCAGCGGTACCGCGGGGGGTTAGACGATGCGATGGCGCTAGAGGAGCATGACGATGCGAATCCGTGGATAAAGCGCACGTTATGGGCCAAGTATTTATCGCGGAGCTGCTAGTCACCGGAAAATCTACAAGCGCTGCCGGATAGCGTGCAGCGTCCCGGTGATGATGATGAAAGCTCGAACGGAGTAGCCGCCAGGGCGATTTGGGAGGCTATGGCTGTGGTGAGGCGAATTAGCCAGCGGGTGTGTACCCACATCGGCCATTTACTACGCACTGAGGCCGTTCGAATCGAGTGGGACCGGACCCTAAGCCGGCCATTACAGGCATACATGAACCCAGAGAGTATTGCCCAAAGAACCGAGCCGTGGTAGCAGGTGTTGATGTTTTTCGCCCGGACCCAAGTGGCACACGATTGGCCCAGTCCGTAGTACAAGTTCACCCAGCGATAGCAACGAGCATGGCGGACTTTGTGGCGCTTAGCGAGGTCCAGTCCCAATGATACGCATATGCAGGATACTAGCAGTAGTCCAGATCCCATGGCCGAACAGCAGGAAGAGGACGAGGAGGTCGACCGGGGGGATTTCGCGTTAAGCCCAATCTAGGCAGCGTGTTTGCAATTTTGCTTTGAATTATTGAACCAGCGAGTGAAGGTACACGAATATGAGAGTGCATTGGTGTGTGCGTTAGCGGTATTAGGCCGTGGCAAGCATGGTTGGAGAGATGCTGAAAGTTACCCACCCATTTTATCCAGTACGATTAAAGTTGCACGGTTTATCATGTTGCACAAGGCGTGTCGGCTAGATCCACCAGCCATGCGGATGATCCAGGTATTCGCCGAAGGTCATTAGGAAGGAGATTGGGGGTTAACCAGCGAGGTGGCCGATATTCCATTTGCGATCGACGATGAGGGCATCGAAGTGGAATTGGGGGAGACCCCTATAAGTAGCCCCCTATCATCCAGTCCCATACCGGGTACCCCATCCAGCCGATTTAGTCCCCATGATATGCATCTCAGCCTAGGGAAACCGCAGAAGCCACCGGAGAGACTCGACGAGTGGGTCTATGATTTCGTGTATGGATTTATGATCCGCGGAACACACAGCCCGATGTAGTGGATGTTGGATTTGCGTACATACGGAATGAAGGTCCATATGAACACCACTACACTCGGCGCGGTGGGCTGGATGAACCACGACTAGATACTGTACAAGCAGTTCCAGTTCACTATGGAACAGTTCCGCGGATTTATCCACAGTCTGGTCGTCGCCACGCGAGATTTGTTGGTAAACCGGCTTATGTTTGACGAGGAGGGGAGCGAGATTCCGTCGATCCCATGGACGAAGTTGTTTGACGACCCGAGCGAAGGCGGCGTCGGGTGGAGTTTTTTGAAAGACCAGCGGACGCCGTGGCCGGTGGACGGATCGCGATGGTTAATCGATCGGGTCTGGGAGAAACCAAAGAGCCGACGCAAACTTGTGAATTCCGATGGGGATAGTTTACGGATGGCCGAAGTGGATAAGTATTTGGAGTGGGTCGCCGATTTCCGCGAGAAGTTGGCTGTTTGCGTTCACGTTAGCGGAGGCTAGCCATCGCGAGCCCCAGAGTTGTTGAGTATTCGGCACCGTAACACGGACAGTGGTGGACACCGTAATGTGTTTATTGAGGATGGATTGGTAGTGTTTGTGACCCGGTACCATAAAGGATTCCATACGTCTAACGACACGAAAGTCATCCATCGGTATTTACCACGGGAAGTTGGCCAGTTGGTAGTGTGGTATTTGTGGTTGGTATTACCATTTGTAGAGCGGTTGGAAGATTACTAGCGGGAGATCCGGCAGGGAATGCGAGATGACCCCGGTGCCATCGAACGGGCGGCTTATATGTGGCCCCCAGACCGGAAGGCAAAATGGAGTTCAGATCGGTTCCGCCGGGTGTTTTAGCGCGAGACGGTGTTACGGCTGAACGGGCAGAAGCTTAACATTCCGGCGTACCGCGACATCGCCATTGCCATTAGCCGGCGGTTTATGCGCGGAGACAGCAAGTTCACCAAGAACAAGCACCGGGAACTGGCACCCGATGCAGACGATGGGGAGGGTGATGATGACGAGGATGATGACCCTATTCGGGTTGCGCGGGCCATGGACCAGATTGCCGACCAGCAGGCCGGCTATTCCCCCCATATTGCAGAAAGCATTTACGCACGAGGTATTATGGAAGCCCAAGGCGTGATGGCTAGCGAACGGGAGCGGTATCGACGAAGTAGCACCGAGTGGCATATGTTTTTGCGATTTGGCAGCAGCGAACTGGTGGCGAAGATGTCCAACGGGATGCCATGGACACCCGACATGGCCGAAGCAACCAGCGATTGAAGCCATTCAGGCAGGCCATAGCCCGGTCGTGGCGGTGATGCCGACGGGTAGCGGTAAGAGCATGTTGTTCATGTTACCGGCATGGGTTTCGCCGTAGGGGATGACGGTGGTTGTAGTGCCATTGGTGTCGTTGCGAGGTGATTTGCGGCAACGATGCGAGACATTACATATTTCATGCGTCGAGTGGGAGGGCCGGTAGCCGGCAGATGGGCATTCGATTGTGTTGGTCACGCCCGAGTCCGCGTTAACGGTGGATTTTTGGGAGTTTTTGAACCGGTAGATTTTAGGTCAGCGGTTGGATCGGATTGTGATTGACGAGTGTCATGTCGTGTTGAACGAGCAGAAAGATTTCCGGCCGCAGCTGCAGCGGTTAGGTCGATTGGCCGAGATAGGGACGCAGATCGTGATGGTAACAGCTATATTGCCGCCGGTTTTGGAGCATAAGTTATTCGAGCGGATGCATTTCCCCCCCGAGGCGGTTTATATGTTTCGGGCCCGTACCAGTCGGACCAATGTGGTATACCGGGTGTGGTAGGTAGCGGTGGACGACTAATATCGACAGCATCATAAGTGGATCGAAGCCCCCGGGGTTATTGCGTTTGTGCAAGACCGGATTCAACGGGGTGGAAGCGGTAAGGTCATCGTGTACGGTAGCAGTCGCCCACAGGTCCACCGGATGGCCTAGTTGATTGGGTGTGAGGCGTTCCATAGCAAGTAGACGGGAAAGATGGCGGTTTTAGAACGGTTACGACGTGGGCAGACGAGGGTGGTGGTGGCCACCAGCGCGTTAGGGATGGGCATCGATATTCCGGATATCCGTAGCATTATCCATATTGGACCACCGCGAACGATGTTGGATTACGCACAGGAGAGTGGCCGGGCCGGACGAGATGGGCAGTGCAGTGAGGCGACCAATATTGTTGAAGGCATACCGAAGTTGGAAGTCATCACGAACGAATGTCCAGAGAAGCCTAAGGGAGGCAAGATTGAAGACTGCCCTAAGTACAAATTGCATGTCGCAGGGTCTAGCCGCCAGAAGAAGGGGCTACCAGCCTGGGCGAAGAAATAGGCACTTGATCTCAATAGATCCCGGTGCCTCCGTACAGCAATCGCAGCCTTTTTGGAACAAAACTAAGACCTATTCTGATATGACCGACGTACTTCCTCTGCTGTGGCAAATTCCCCTTTCCAACAACTAAGAATGATATCCCCACGAAAGAGAGAGGAAACATCTGGGAATTTATGGTTCTTGAAGTGTTCTTCAATTTTGGCATCTGCCATAATTCGTCGTTGGGCTCGGGCGCGTACGTCGTGTGCGTTTATAGATTGAGCAATTTCGTCGGATTCAATGGGATAAAGCTCAGCGTATGGAGCTTTACCACTAACAAGTTCGAATAGAGTAGAGCCCAGGGCAGACAGGTCAGAAATTATGGTGTTTGGTTGCGTATAGTCCCTTGGTAAACAATGTGTCGCCTTCTCGTATCCAAGTGCGGGGTGTTCAGGCAACTGGGATGAATTAAAATCACCTAGGCGAATATTCAATTCATCATCAACAAAGAATTGCCTCAATGCAAGGTCTGAGTGAATCACACCATATCCGTGTATGAATATAACAGCTTCGATAATTTGTAGAAACCACTTTGATTGAAGCTCAGTGGCGATTTCTGTCTTGCGAAAATGAGAAAGATCACCATATCGGTAGTACTTGACTTCAACAATATCCAACCGTCCTCGAGAAATGCATTGTGCAATACGGGGATGCTCCTCCATGAGGCTATATATAGCTGCCTCGCGGATTATGGGTTCCATATGCTCATCGTCCTCACTAAGGGGCACTTTCATCACGTTCGTACCCTCAATAAGATACACGGTAGCGAACGGGCCAATCGTGAGGATATCATGTTTGATTGATTGCGGAATTACGGATCGATGCTTCTTGATAACAACTTCAATTTCAGGATTCTATATAATGACGATAGATATTAGCAAAGGTTTGTTTCAATACCTATTCAGGGGCTTACATCAATAGATTCCTCATCCTTATGCGGAGGGCGCCTAGAGCCAAAGCCAAGAATAGCCTGAGCACTGCGGAAAAGCGGCGGGAGTAGGATCGCATGAAACGCTATGAAAAAAACCATAGAGTTTCATTGGCCAAAGATGAAACATATCTAAGGATGCCGATGTTCCTCTCAAGAAAGTGAGAGTTTACAGGGACCTGACGCCTTGCGGACACTGGGAATCAGGTGATCGGAGCTCATGACGGCCCGAGCCTCTTGGCATCTTCAGTCCAGAGTACTCCGTACGGAGGGAGTATTTATTACCACTGATTGGTTCAAACATGTCCCACAATAGCATCTACTTCAATCTCAACAAGCATCTCCTTATTTATAAAGCCGCCACTAACTACAATCATTGTTGCAGCAGCTCCTATAATGCCACTTCCACCACGACTATGCTTGCCCAATATCTCACTAAATCCTTGTCCCACAGCCTCGCAGTCCTCGTGGCGACTGACAAACATTTTAACACGAACTATATCCTCGGCCCCTCTACCACCAAGACCTTGGATTGCTCGGACACTCTCCTCCAGAGCAACGCGTGTCTGTTGTGTGGCATCTCCTGGGTGAAGAATTCGCGGTGCATTCGAGGGAGAACAGGGATCAACTGCTGTAGTTCCGGAAACGAAGATTTGATTGCCATGGCGGATCGCTCGGTAGTATCCAATCTTTTCTTCGTATGGGGATGAGGTGGAAAAGCAGGTTTTCGCTGGGACAGAAGCCATAGCGAACCTAAACACATGTCCGAGTGTCACATGTCAGTAAGGGAAACAAGAGCGAGAGGAGCCATAACCCAGATGACCTTACCAAGAAAGTGGGATTTCTACAGGATGTAATAGGAGATCTTGTTTAAAAAGTGGCCGAGAATCAATAAATATGAAGTAGCACACGAATGACTCACGATCATGTGGGGTTTCTGATTAAACCCACAATGTCATCCAACCAATTGAATTTAGTTAGTATACGTGATATAATTAGTGGCAGAATTTATAACAAAAAAGGCAGTACGGAGTATGGAGTACATAAATGTAAGTTTTATTATCGGGGGCCAGATTTATATGTGCATAGGTTGTGCTCGGTTTACCACTCCGCCCCCCAAAATAGCCTATACAAGTTAGATAGTTACAGTAGGGATTGCAATATGGGGCCCTACAAGGGCCGAGGCCGATCATGGAGTAGTTAATTAGAGGAGTGCCATATGGCTAAAGCTGAAAGAAGAGTCAGACATTCCCCATATAGAGTGACACCACATAATAAATGCCACCACTATAACAGTACGGAACCCAAGACCACTTTTCTAACAGCTTAGTACTGTCTTAGTTCAATGAAGTGAGGGAAATAACAATATGAAATGGCGAAAGAACTCTGTGCCTACTCCCACAATGTAACACAATGTAATACCGCTGAGCGTGAATACTGAGAGCCAGATATCACGATACTCAGAACTTCATTCCTGCTGCGTTTCAAAATCCTCGTTCGAGAATGGAATGAGCTGTGGGGTGAGATCCGGGGCCCTATTAAACGTCTTGTCAAAGGGCCACATTGGACGGAGGATGCGATGATGCCCAAGACGCTGTATATCCTGGTCAACACCACCAGGAGTCAAAGCAAGCATCCAGTCTGCCGCCATATCAAATAGCTCCGGCTCAAGATAGCCAATCTTGACTATGACGATGTCCGTCGTACGTGGACTAAGGCTAAGACCGATAAAATCACTCTCATGATGATATGGCTTGCGTAATTTGGTCAGGATGGTAAACACACTTCCAACCTGTAGAACTGCTTCAACTTCAGCATCGCGATCTCCATATCGGATGGAATGAACGCGTCCAGTCATGGTGATGGGCCCAGCATGTAGGTCGTCCACTTCTGCACCAGCGGTGACCGTCACAATGGCACCGATACCAGCCTTGATTATAACGTCAATTGCCTGGGGCCCTGGAACACTAGCATAGATCACAGATTGGCTGGTTTCTTTCCAAAACTCCGGTCGCTTTAGCAATTGATTTAATGCAAAGGTTACATCGCCCGACCCACCAGCGGTAGGATTATCTCCCGAATCGGAGATGAAGAAGGGCCGATTTAAGGATGCTAGCGCGTGGTCAATGCATTCGGAGAAAGAGCCCGTCGGCGCAACAAAATGGAAGCCCTTATGGACACGCCAGAATGAAAATGCAAGTCGTTTGGCTCCTCTAGCGATTGCAGCCTTATTCCACCCAGTGACCATTACCACACCATGATTTCGTGGCTCATCTGCCCACGCATAACCAACCCATATGCCTACATCGAGGACATCGTCCATCGCTTCAATTTCGGGCACGAGCGAATACAAGCTTTTTGCTGGTTCGTTGCGAGTCGAAGTTTGTTCTCCTGGCAGCAAGATAGGGATTGGGACCCATACTTTCAAGGGTCTATCCACTCCCAGAGTGTCGGTTCTCGATGTTAAAAGATTGACAAGATTGCGACACGCCCGTTCTTTTGTTTCCAGTGCATCCTCATGAGGTGCCATGCGATAACAAGTGATCAAATCAGTCTGGTGGGCCAGCTCCCTAGACACATTTCCATGCAAGTCCATAGACGCCGAGACCAAAACATCTGGGCCAATAACTGTTCGAATCCGCCGAAGAAGCTCCGATTCCACATCTTCCATGTCCTCAACACACATTGCGCCATGAATATTGTACCATAATCCGTTGATGGGGGTTAAAGCTACTATACCAGCCAAGCGCTCCAGGATTTCCCTGGAAAGTTTTTCGAAATCAGCTCGTACCACGACTCCGCCTGGAAGGGCGTGACCTATAAGTGCGCCCTTCCAATCTGCGACATCTCCTAGTTGAGTACCATGATGCAGAAAAGAGTACTTCTCAATCACTTCCGGGCCACGGCGCGGGTGAAACGCCCCACCAAGTGTTCGAGCGGGGGAAAAGCTAGAGGTCTCACAAGCAAGTCCTGCGATTGCGATAACTGGTCGTTGTAACATTATCTGTGGAGGGAAGAATTGTGAAAAGCTTAAGAAGAATGAGGAATGAGGATGAGGATGAGGTTGAGGATGGAAAGACGAAGAAATAATGTGATTGCAGGTTTTGGTTTACTTTTGATCCCAACACAATCGCGTTAACTGGTTCTCCCCGCTTTCGTCACAAGATTATCAGAGGAGAGCGTTACACTACTAAACATGTCCAATATTGATACAGGTCAAAGAGACGGTTGATTAAAATGCGTACAATAATAACGACCCGGCCATCACGTAAATAGTAGGTATTCGGGCCCGGTATCCATCAGTCGACCCCGAACAGCCGCACTGTGGGCACCCTAAAAACACATGGCAAATGCGATAAATTACAACCTGATATCTTAACAACGGTGATCTATAATAGGGGCTCTTCTTATAGCTCAATCTTCTTTAGATAATTTCTAACCTCCCTTATAGGGTTTAGAGAAATTTGATAACTCTATAAATGTAAGTAAAGCACTGTTGGGACAGCGATTTCACTATTGGGTTGTGCTGAAGTCTATCTCCTCCCCGACTCTGTTGTAAAATTTGAATCAATTGATCAAAAGTAGAAGGGTGGTCTTTAGGCATCTTTCCTCGTCAATATTTCCCAAGATTTTTTCTGGTACTCTCAAGGGCCAACAGGTCTTACATATTGATCCACGGATATTACACAGAGCCTGCACAGTGCAGTGATGTAGAAAATACTTGGTCTACACACCGCTCGAAAGCGAGTACCGCAACACTGAAGGAACCTGACCTCTAGATGCTATGATTTGCATGCGTGCTAACGCTACATTTACGGCGGTTGCATGGTTTGCGGTATAGAGCCGGGCTACAGGTGTACAACCCAGCTAATCTCTTGCGATTTGTTCAATCTCGGCCGCGGGCCCCTGGGGGACCTCGGCACGTGGAGGTTATTGTCATTCTAAAGGTCCTTGCAGCCCGGTCTATAGTAGAAAGTGAGGAAATGAACAATGGGCCAGCTGAAGGTGCCTAGATGGTCGGTAATAGATTCATGAATAATGTATGGGTTCCAAGGTGAAATATGTAATTCTGAATTTAATATGTCAGTATACGTTTCCTAGTCGAAAAGTATCCTAAATACTCTAAATTCAAATAGTGCATATTTACGGAGTACATCGTACGGAGACATACTTACCTACTTACCTAGAGTACGGACTGAACTAAAAAGTACGTGAATAATAGGTAATCAGCCAATAGCAGGTCCAGGGGGAAGCTGATGGTTCTTCCGTGTGGAGAATGACAACACCAAGGTTTCAAGTTCCAAGGTTGACGAAGTTGGGCAAGCCTCGAAAGGTAAGTTGCCGTTTCCGCGGCCAATCAGCGCTCTCATGGGAAAAGTTAAAAAGGTCCACAGGTTATTAATATTATCGAATGATCTCTCCAGCGTTCTCTTCTCTCCTTTTTGTTCCCCATACTCCCGAAGTCCACATAAAATATTATATTGCCTTTCCCACTCGGCCTTTGCTTATTTTTTAGGAAAAAGCGGAACAATATGGAGGCCATCGCTGTGGATCCAGACTTGTACGCTCCTCAAAGCACTTATAGCCCCGATGACTGGCAGTCGTGAGTTTGCATGTGATTGTTGATATCTTGCACCTCATGTGTTCCTTACGCGTCACTAGGGAGACTACCTCGATTGGGTCGTCAATCTATCGTGGTTTGATGGACAATGGGAGGCGGTAAGAGCTTCACAGATTGGATCACTTAATGATATTTAACATAACCTCACATTCCTATAGATATCAATCGCTTTCGAACAAAGAATATTGGTACAGGGTTAATATATCACATAATAAACGCAGACTCATTTATTTATAGTATTCCATCCGATGAGCAACAATTTGAGACCTATGAGGCAGGGTATATATATTCCATTCCCAGTCCAGAACCCGCCTCTGACTATCACGCAGACATCTCGTGGATCTCATCATGGACTCAGATCGAGCCAATCCACTGTTTCGGTCACCCATTGGAGCCGACAGAGAACGCCCACTACAGATTCTCGATATTGGAACCGGAAAGGGCACTTGGGCCATGTACGTCTGTAGACCGCTCCGGCTGCGGTGAAAATGTGATATACTCATCATTCCTAGCGATGTCGCTGATATGTTCCCAAATGCAACTGTCCGGGGAGTTGACCTTTTTCCACCCCCGGTCACCTGGCTGCCACCGAATTGCGTCATCGAAGTCGACGATGTGCTGCAGGAGTGGACATGGCGCGAAAAGTTTGATCTAATTCATATGCGAAATATGATCGGATCGTTTAACTCTTCCGAGTGGGACCTTGTTTACCGGCAATGCTTTGAGTAGGTTATCCTTGGATCCCGGTGTTTTAGAGTTAATCTGACCATATAACAGGAAAATGGCCCCCGGTGGCTGGATCGAGCAGATTGAGGCCGGCCCTTTTATCGCAAGTGACGATGGGACTCTCCCAGCTGATAGTGCCTTGTCATCTTGGGGTCCGCTTATGCAAACGTGCGGTGATCGTGCTGGTCGCTCTTGCGATATCGTCCTCACCATGTCGGAGACCATCAAGAACGCTGGATTCGTGGACGTGCACGAAAAGATCTACAAATGGCCAATTGGGCCATGGCCCAAAGACCAAAAGTTTAAGGAAGCAGGTGTTGTCAATTGCCAACACTGGATGTCTGGTATGGAGGGGTGGTGCATGTGGCTGCTAACGAAATTTGGTGAGCCCGAGCCGTGGACTAAGGAGCAAGTCCATGTATATTGTGCCAAGATACGCACTGAACTCAAGAATCCACAGTATCATGCGTATCACAAAGCGTAAGTTCTGATCTGTCATGGCTCAAGTTCTCTGTTGGCGAGACTGACCATCAGTATAGTAGAAGAGTCTGGGCTCGCAAGCCGATGCCTGGTGAAGTCCCGCCTAGGCCCTTGACATCCAGCTCCGGTTCTTCTAGCGCGAAATCATGAGCCCATCCAAGGCTTGACTTGTCATATGAAGTGGGCGACTCGGGCGTCCTCGTTCTTCCCCGGTTCTCCTCACGATCGGTTTTTTCCCTTCATTTGTGTATCAGTCATGTCCATCACGACTGAACTATCTTCCTTTCATTTTAACACTCACAGTTCCCCTCATTTGTTGCATGCTAACTATTGCGGATACACGTGGTCGTTGTGTGCGTTTTACTTGATGGTCTCTAGTAAGAAATGGTACATGAAATCAAAACAACCTAGGCATGTGGGAAGGAGGAATGTAGAAGTCTACTTACAAACTATCTCTACGGTATCTATAAAAAAGATAACAACATGTTAGGTTTTGTAAATGTGTCAATGTCAATACGAATACGCGTTTGAGACGTTACTGAGCGAGATCTCCGGGCCATTCACTGCTTGCTCTCTCGCCTTTCAACCAATTCAAAAGCCCGGAGGATATTGGGTGCTTGATGGCCAGTCAAGGGCAATGGGAATCTGTATCGACCGTTAGGTGATCCAACAGAAAGCATAACGTCCTCTTTTGTCGCCCAATCGAATTGCTGGTGCTCCAGTGGCTCGAGTTGAACAGGTATTTGGAGTGTTGGCACTGGTTGCTGTTTTCCCGCTGACAATTGCAAGGCTTCTTGAACTTCGACAACAAACGAGTACTTGGCAATACGGATTTTGCCACCACTATGGCGATGATGCTCCCAGCAATCCACCGCGACGAGATCAATAATGTGAGACACGTGCAATCCGCTTTCTTCGAGCGTCTCGCGCACAAGGGAATCTAGTAACGTTTTGTCGGTTTCCAGTTCGCATGCGCCTCCGGGGCTCTCCCAACAACCAGGCATTGAGTCCGTCAGTGCGCGCTGGAGAAGAAGGATGCGCGGGGTGGCCTCGGCATGAGAAAAAACGTACGCGCCCACACTAAACCCTTTAAATTCAGGTCGAGCGGCCACAAAGTCCGCAAGAGGGATGGTGAAGTATTCGAGATGAGGAGCCACGGTATAAGTCATCTTGGTTCGAGATATGGATAGGAAAGGGAATCTTTCTTTGAGCAGTGCAGATGTTGAGTTTTATCTTCTCGGCTAGGCAGCGCCTGCGCGCTTGTATTTTTTTTTTTTTTGAAAGGAGAAAAAAGCAAAAATTGAAAATTGATGATGAGGGGGAACAAGGAAATGGGGGAAATAAAAATTCGTAGGCCAAGACATGCTAACATGACCCTGGGATGTCACCAGTCCTACACCTCCCAATAAGCTCTAAAATCCACTTGAATCATTGTCTTTCGTCAAGGCAACTATGCATATATATATTTATATATTATATACATTTACAGAATCTATTTTGATTTGATTTTCTTTTCTCGGTAGTCCCATGGTTTATAATATTAACCATGAAGGCATCGGAAAAGGATCGCTGAAGGGATAATGTCATAATATCCAAACATGCAATATGGAAATATGGCAATATGAATCGCAGAATTGGGTGGAGATCCATACATCTTAGTTGAAAACAACAGTTTTGTGGCCGTTCAAGATCACACGGCGCTCTGTAACGTACTTGACAGCAGTGGCGAGTACGTTGCTCTCCACGTTGCTACCGGCATGGGTTAGCTCCTTGGGGCTCATGCCGTGGTTGACCCGAACAACATTCTGTTCGATGATCGGGCCTTCATCAAGATCACTGGTGACAAAATGGGCAGTGGCACCAATGATCTTGACACCACGGTCATAGGCCTGGTGGTAGGGCTTGGCACCCTTGAAAGAGGGCAGGAAGCTGTGGTGGATGTTGATGATGCGACCGGACATAGCGGCACACAGCGTTGGGGACAACACCTGCATATACCGAGCTAGCACAATCAAATCAACATTGTGCTTCTTCACCAATTCCAAAATCTGGGCCTCCTGCTGCGCCTTGGTATCTGCGGTGACGGGAAGGTGGTGGAATGGGATGCTATAGGTAGCCGCGAGGGTAGCGAAGTCTGGGTGGTTGGAAACGATTAGAGGCACCTCAATGCTCAGCTGGCCGGTGGATTGGCGGAACAACAGGTCGTTGAGGCAGTGGCCAATCTTGGAGACCATGATGAGCACGCGGGGCTTTTTCACAGTGCGGTGGATCTCGAAGTTGAGGGAGAACGACTGGGCAGTGGGCTCGAACGCAGTACGCAATTTCTCAAGTTCGGGGCTTTCATCTCCTCCGCTTGCAGTCGCAAATTGTGTCCGCATAAAGAAGCGCTCAGAGGCAGGATCACCGAATTGCGACGAATCGATAATATTGAGGTTGTTCTGCACGAGGAATGCAGTGACCGCGTGGACAATACCGGGGCGGTCAGGACCAGAAAGGGTCAGAATGAAGCTAGCAGCCATTATAAATGACAGAACGGTGTTGAATCCGCTGGTATTATTCCAAATTATTAAGATGATGGAGAAGAATAGTTCTGATTTCTTTTCTTTCTTTTTTTTTGGGGGGGAGAATCCCACTTGCCGGTTTCGGCGATGACTCATCTGCCGGCATTGCCCGTGTGGTCGATCGGCCTTCTTCTTTTGTTTACTTTTTTTAATCTTCACCAATTTGATCTCTCCTTGATCAATACAAATCATTGGGACTTGGAATCCACGACTTAAAATCATAAGATGTTGATAGTCACATATTCCCCATGAGTCGCCGGATCCCATCCACTAGCTACTCAAAGCCACTCGGCACCGAAATTATACATCAATCTCACCTATGCAGGTGTCATGAGACTACTGCATTTGTAACAAGCCAGTGATCGGCATTGGTTCCTTAATCCTCGTGATTGAACTAAATTACCTTGAGTACGCTAATGCACTCCCCATTGCACTCTCATGAGCTAGTGCGCGCAGCTAGCGCAAATTACTGAAAATGAGGTTAAAGGCTGCCCCGTCTAAATCCTGCAGAATCTGCGGAGGGACTACCTTGTCACGGATATGAGGGATTTGCCTAATCTGAGTATGCTAACATGTTTCATTTTCTCCAAGTCGGGCGTCGTAGACAACACGGCGTTATCCCCGCCTAATTTGGAGACAGCCAATTTAGCCACTGATGGGGTTCAAATTCGATCTAGTAGTTGTGCTTCGAGGGCCTAGTTTGGCGAGCTGATTACACTTTTCTCGCCATGGAATATTCACAGCTCTCTCGGTGGCACCAAGACTAAAGGCGCCTCCTCCGCAAAACGACTTCAACTACTTCTGAAGCCCGTCGCGGGGTCTAGGGAGCTCCCTCCGTGTCGCCGGAGTATTTTTCGTGCTTCTCCATTGGGAAACATGGCAGTTCATTGCCATGCGGTCATACGGACCGTAGAGCCGTGACATGATGCGCAATATGAATCCTCTAACCACCCTATCTAATTCCTATTGGAATATAAAAGAGCCGCTGGATCCATCTCAATCTCAAATTCCTCATCAATTCACCCAACAACCAACACCTCAAGTCGGCGCACATCGATACTGGACATCATGGCTTCCGTTCTCTCCTTCAACATCTACAAAAATGCCTTGCTGTTGGCCGCCTTTCTCGGGGCTGCACAGGCACAGCAGGTAGGCACAAACACTGCTGAAGTTCATCCATCTTTGACTTGGCAAAAATGCACCACGGGAGGCAACTGCGTTTCTCAAAACGGCAAGGTTGTTGTCGACGCCAACTGGCGCTGGGTTCACAGAACTACCGACTCCACCAATTGCTATACTGGTAATGAATGGGATACAACTATCTGTCCGGACGATGTTACTTGTGCCACCAACTGCGCTCTCGAAGGCGCCGACTACTCAGGCACTTATGGTGTTACCGCCAGTGGTGGCTCTTTGCGGCTGAACTTTGTCACCCAGGCCTATCAGAAGAACATTGGCTCGCGTCTCTATCTGATGGCGGATGATAGCAAGTACGAAATGTTCCATTTGCTCAATCAGGAGTTCACCTTCGATGTCGATGTCTCGAACCTTCCCTGCGGCTTGAACGGTGCGCTGTACTTTGTGTCCATGGACGAAGATGGTGGCATGGCACGATATCCCGCTAACAAAGCCGGTGCTAAGTACGGTACCGGTTATTGTGATTCGCAATGTCCGCGTGACCTCAAGTTCATCAACGGCCAGGCCAACGTGGAAGGCTGGGTGCCATCTTCCAACGATGTCAACGCCGGTACTGGCAATTATGGCTCTTGCTGTGCTGAAATGGATATTTGGGAGGCCAACTCGATCTCCACTGCAGTCACACCCCATCCTTGCGATAACCCAGCCCAGACTAGGTGTAATGGAGATGCCTGTGGCGGCACATACAGCAGTGACCGTTATGGTGGAACTTGTGACCCTGATGGGTGTGATTTCAACCCGTATCGCATGGGAAACCAGTCTTTCTATGGCCCGAGCAAGATCGTTGATACCAAGTCCCCTTTCACTGTGGTGACTCAATTTATCACAAATGACGGTACATCTGCCGGCACGCTCTCGGAAATCAAGCGCTTCTATGTGCAAAATGGCAATGTTATCCCCCAGTCTGTATCTACTATCAGCGCGGTTACTGGTAACTCGATCACCGACTCCTTCTGCTCTGCTCAGAAGACCGCATTTGGGGACACAGACGTATTCACTCAACATGGAGGTATGGCGGGAATGGGGGCTGGTCTTGCAGATGGCATGGTGCTGGTGATGAGTCTCTGGGATGACCACGCGGCCAACATGCTGTGGCTCGATAGCACCTACCCAACCACCGCCTCCTCAACTACTCCTGGTGCTGCTCGTGGTAGCTGCGACATTTCCTCTGGCGAACCTACTGATGTTGAAGGTAACCATCCGGATGCCTACGTTATTTATTCAAACATCAAGGTCGGTCCTCTCGGTTCGACTTTCAGCTCGACTGGCCAAGGCTCCGGCACTACCACCACAAAGGCCACAACCACAACTACCTCTACCGCGACCGGGTCAAGCACCACCGGCGCTGCTCACTATGCGCAGTGTGGTGGAAATAACTGGACCGGTGCAACCACCTGTATCAGCCCGTACACCTGCCAAAAGCAGAGTGATTACTACTCGCAGTGCCTGTAGACAATAGGCAACCGTGAGAGTCGAATGGTGGAAATTCGAGGAATGGTGAAGAATACGAAATGACTGGATCAATTTGTCATGCTCTTTGTTACATTGATTGTTTTTTTGACACATTTTTTGAATTTAAGAGTTTCGTTTTACTATGCTTTAAATTCAAATGCGTATCCACCCATATTATTTTCTACTTTCCAATGTTAATCTAGAATTTGTTCTCACATGTTCTCTCTTCTTTCTTCGTTGGCGGCTCCTTTTGGGTATAACTGTAATTTCCCCATTCATTGCTTTTCCGCTTGTATTCCGATACGCAGTGTCGACTTCAAATAAACTCCGTCGCAAACCTCAACTCCTAGTACAACATATGCATTATTAAAAATATGGTGCGTTTATCCAGCTTCCGATGCCTGTTGCGAGACCCCAGTTAGAGTCAGCACCAGTGTCAGAACCATTAGGCCGATAGCTCCCGCAAGGCATATCCAATATCCCCAAACCTAGCTGACGCATGTGGCGCTATCTTGTTCATCTTGAAGAAGCCATGCAGAAATCGGAGGATGCTCCGACTAGTCAAGCCACATCAAGCCACGTTGATTTCGCTAGTACATTGGGCGCTTCCTCTAGTTTCTCGAGTGCATAACGCTAAATGATACACTGCTAATTTAGTGCAAAAATAAGTACACATCGGGTGATTTCGTGAGGAACTTGTATTTACGGGAGCTGCAGGTGACTACTATTATTCTCTGGGAAGAAAACGGGTACACCGTGTATATACGAAAGACATAGTAATTAGCAATTGATCAAGGCTTCCGATCCTCGGGAATATTATGCGAACTCCTCTTAATGCTGTTGACTATGTCCCGTTTAGTATCTGTTTTTCTATCCATGCACAGTTCCTATATGAACTGGTACGCAAGTTCCAGTAGGCAGCAAGGCCGGACGAGCGGCCGAGGGCTGTATTCTATTCGTCCGGATTAAATAAGGGTCTATATCCCCCGGTCCATATTACTCCGGTTCCCCGTGGAAGTTCTCCCGTTGGATTCGTCGGATAAATCATCGGAAACGAGATGGGGCAGTCTGAACAAGCGTCGAGCTCTTGACAGTAGATGCTTCCTGTCAATAATAGACTCTCACATGCTTTTTTATTGTGGATTGATTGCCCTTCATTCCCAGGTTTTAGGGCGCCTTTAGTGGCGCCATTGTTTCCACTTAAGCTCATCTCCGAGATTCTAGCCACGAAGGAAGGGATTGTGATGCCGTGCCGAATTTGGACTAACTTTTTTCACATCTTGACCATCCAGTCTTCAAGACTTATTCTAACTCGGGTGGCGGTCCGCAAAAAAGAGCCGAATCGAGGACTTGGAGATGATCCCAGCAGATGTCTCCGCCAGGCTAAAGTGTTTCCTTGTACGTCAGAACAAGGCTTCGCAGTTTCAATGCTAGTTAAGGCCCAATTCATGATCAGGGAGTTTGCTCCGTGCCGTTATTGTCCATTGTAACTTGATATAAATTCCATTGCCACCCCCGATACATGTATATTCCGTAGCACCCTTCAGAACTTCTAATCTCCTATCCAAGATGCGGTATACCTCTTTGCTTACCATAGCTAGTGTCACAGGCCTGGTTCTAGCAGCACCAAGCCCATCACTATCTAGAAGGGCATCTTCCTTTGCTTGTATGAACTCTAACACTGGTGTTGCAACTAGATATCTGACTAGGTTATGAATAGGGTTCGGCGCAAATGAAGCTGGCGCAGAGTTTGGAAGTGCAAACCTCCCAGGAGAACTGGGCACCGATTATATCTGGCCATCGACCTCAACCATTCAAACTCTGCGGAGCGCAGGGATGAATATATTCCGCATTCCCTTCGCAATGGAGCGGTTGGTCCCAGGAACTCTGACGTCGAGTGCGGATGCGACCTACCTAGCTTCATTGAAAAGTGTATGTATTTATGACCCATAGCAGTCCATGGGTGAGACAATATTGACATCAATTTTGTAACAGACTGTCAACTATATCACGTCCAACGGTGGATATGCTGTTATTGATCCTCACAACTTTGGAAGATAGTAAGTTCTCAGGGCGCACTGCGCTGTGGGGAATTCATTCTGACCATATGTACATAGCTATGGCAACATAATTACCTCTACCAGTGACTTCGCAGCATTTTGGACAACCCTCGCATCGGAATTCGCATCGGATGACAAAGTCATCTTCGATACAAGTGAGATACACCATTCCTCAATCCAAGCAAGCCGTATCCTAACCCTTTAGATAATGAATTTAATTTGGAAGACCAAACACTGGTGTTGAACCTCAATCAAGCCGCTATCAACGCCATCCGAGCTGCGGGCGCCAAATCCCAGTACATTTTCGTGGAGGGCAACTCGTGGAGTGGCGCATGGACATGGACAACTGTCAATGACAATATGAAAGCCTTGACAGATCCACAGAACTTGATCATTTATGAGATGCACCAGTATCTTGACTCTGATGGTTCCGGGACATCAGAGACCTGTGTTAGCGAAACCATCGGGCAAGAACGAGTTATAGCTGCCACACAGTGGCTCAAGGACAATGGCAAGAAAGCCTTCCTAGGCGAGTTTGCCGGAGGTCCCAATTCTGTCTGCCAAAGTGCAGTGACAGGCATGCTCGATTACCTGCAAGCGAATAGCGATGTCTGGCTTGGCGCGTCCTGGTGGTCCGCTGGACCATGGTGGGGAGACTACATGTACAGTTTCGAGCCTCCTTCAGGTGTAGGCTATAATTACTACATGAGTCTTCTGAAGAAATATTTCCCCGGCTCGAGTGGCTCAGGTGGGACAACCTCCGCAGTCGCTACCACCACTTCAACGACAACTATCGCTACTGCTACCAAGACCACCACCGCCACTGGGTCAAGCACCACCGGCGCAGCTCACTACGAACAATGTGGCGGAAAGAACTGGACCGGGCCAACCACCTGTGCCAGCCCTTTCACTTGCCAGAAGCAGAGTGACTACTACTCACAGTGCCTGTAGTTGAAGCAGTGAAACGTGAGAAGATATAGGTATCAGCGGTTGCTTAGTGGGGGTCTTATATTGCTTATAAGATCAAACTCTAGTTCGGCATTTATTCATCATTCAAATCTTCTCCTAGTTACATACTCGTAGATCCGAATGGCTCTAACTTGGGTGTTGTACAAATCATTCCTCAAGAGTCTCCTCGTAGTCTCGTGTTATCTCTTGTATGACCTCATTTGCTATTGCAGAGTAGCAACCAGTTCATCCACACTCTTCATCTTGCGAGCATTGTTCTCGCCGACGTCCAGCGCAACCAAGAACCGACTCACACAGTTATAACCGGCGATACAGGTGGTGAGCTCCACGATCTCGCGGTCATCGTACCCGACCGTTTTCAATTCAGCAAAAACAGCATCTTGAACTCTAATTGTGCGAGTCATCTGGTCGGTATAGCGTAGAACAGCGCGCTGCTGCGGGGTAAGTGCGCTATTCTCAAGCTCGGCAATGTCCCCGTCAGCGGTGCAAGGCAGTGCAAGAGCAGCCTGCAATTGATCGGGCTTGATGCCACCTTTCAGAGCAAGTGGAGCATGAGCATTCCACTCGTAAATAGCGTTATTGAGTACGGCAACACGGCAGACTGCCAACTCCATGACACCGCAGTCGACGAGAGTGCGCGACCGAATAGCTCCGATGAAGCTGTTCCAGCCATCAGCGACGGGTGGGCTATGGAGGAGGGACAAGTCAAGCGGGATCAAAGGACGGGGTTTCCTGCGCTCCGCGATGCGGGCATAGATATCGGCGGTTTCGGGGGGTGCATCGATAGGCGGGGTGGAAGGGGCGTAGGGCAGACGCATGGTGCGTGTATAATTGATTCCGATGGATTTGAGGGTGTGTTTTACGATGGTCAATCTACGTCGAAACACATACATCAGAGTCCAATGCCAAAATATTATGGTTTCGTCAGTTTCTTGAATGAACGTGGGGGAGGATAACGTTATGCCGAGGGTGGGAAATGTCTTACCCGCAAATGTGGGGGAGTGTTTCTCCGGCATCTTCCTCCCATCTATGTACTCTCCGGGCTTATATAGAAGAAACAAACCAGATATCCACCAAAGTTCAGGTTTACTCCTTGGTACATAGATAGTTACAAATATATATATATATATATGTAGAACTCCAGGATCAAAAAAAGAACAATGTAAATGTTGGAGTGTACTGAGTATGTTGCTCAGCAATAGTAATAATAGACCAAGCTGAGTTCATATCCTCGATGAAAGAGAGCCTCAACACTACTATAAACTTAAGCTCAAGAGTAATTTGTGAATTTGTGAAGTTAGTATACATGTATACTTAGGTGTTAACTACTCTGAATTATGGGTCGAAGGCACTTGGAGCTTTACAGATGTAGTGGTAAATCTACCACGAAGGTGATTAGGTATTTCAAATTATGTTCATATCCAGCTAAAATTAAATATATTGTAGAAGAAGAAATAACAGACTCTATTCTATCTAATGGCAAAAACGTCGTGATCCCAACACCCGGCATTGGAGTAAAACACACTCCCGCAGGGTGCCGCCCCTGGATGCCGATGTCCTCCCCGCATGTGGATAACATTGAACTTCCATTATATTCAAGTTTCGACTACAACTACATGATCCGTTCAGTTTCCTCACGGGCATCTGCCTCAATATCTCGGTCATTTTCTCACTCCACAGTCGCCAATATGAAACATCATTTGATGGTTGGTACCTGGACCGCCCCCGGGCGCATCTATACCGTGCAATTTGATGATGATGCCCTCACGCTGGAGTTGGTAAAAAAGACCGAGATCCCAGAAGCAGAGCCCATCTCATGGATGACCTTCTCTCACGATAAGAAGGCGATATATGGCGCAGCTATGAAAAAGTGGAACAGTTTCGCGGTCAATAGCCCAACAGAGATCATTCACCAAGTATCGCACCCAGTTGCTGGTCACCGTATGTCCAAGGAGTCAATGAAATTGAGACTGGATTCCCCTCGCTAACTCTCTCTTTTTTTTTCGCGCTAGCTCTGGCTCCTAGCAGCGAGACCAACACTCGTGCTATTTTCGTGCTTGCTGCCCACAAGCCTCCCTACAATGTTTACGGCAACCCTTTCTACAACTATGCCGGTTACGGTAACGTGTTTTCTGTGAAGCCCGATGGAGGCCTGGATAGAAACATCCAGAACTACGAATATGTCCCCAACACTGGTATCCACGGCATGGTGTTCGATCCCACAGAGACCTATCTGTACTCCGCCGATCTCACGGCCAACAAGATTTGGACGCACATCAAGGATCCCGAGACGGGCGAATTGGCACTGGTGGATTGCCTCGAGGCTCCTGATGCTGGTGATCACCCCCGCTGGGTCGAGATGCACCCGAGCGGCAAGTACTTGTACGCGCTGATGGAGGCGGGCAATCGACTGGCAGTCTACGTTATTGATGAGCGCACCCATAAGCCAGTTTTCACTCACATCACGTACCCATTACTGCCTTCCGGTAAGTTTCATCCTAGATGTACGCGACTGATGTCGTAACTAACCTCTCTCTAGGCCTTCCCCCACGGAACAAGTACCGCGGAGATGTCACATTTTGCACTAAGGGTGGAGAATACCTTTTCGCCACTACTCGGTCAAACCATTTCGACGTCACCGGCTACATCACCGCATTCAAGCTTGGCTCGCATGGCGAGATTGAGCGACAGCTGTTTATCAACCCCACCTCGACCAGTGGTGGTCATTCCAACGCCGTCAGCCCATGTGACTTCAGTGATGAGTGGCTTGCACTGTGTGATGACCAACTCGGATTTGTTGAGATGTACCGCTGGCGTGACGAGAAGCTGGCACGCGTTGCGCGTGTGGATATCCCCGAACAAGGATTTGGGATGAATGCGATCTGGTATGATTGAATGAATGAATTAGACTAAATTATCATCAAAATGTATAGTATATTTAACATCAATTGGTATGATTATGGTAGAATGTACGAAGTAGTGATATAAGAAAAAGAAACGGAAAGCCAAAAAGGGAGATGTCATCGGCAGTCAAGTTCGGGTTCTGCTTTCACCCGGATGAGGGGCAATTCTTATAGTGCCGGTATGTTCTCATGTCTTTCTTTGAGATTTTTTTGAATCCTTTAAATGTTTTGCATCTTTAGAGCCCTCTCTCCGAGTTCTCTATCAAGTTTGGAAATCCTCTCCTTTACAAGGTCTTCATTATGCCCACGGCCGGTCTTCTCTACGTAACAATGCAGCCTAAGGGCTCGCTGCCAGACACCCAATTCCATGACTGGTACAACACTGAACATGGACCTCTGCGTCTGCGATTGCCCTTTGTCACGAATGGCTTTCGCTTCCGTGCCACCGATGGAGAGCAGCCTGAATATGTGGCTTTGTACGATATTACCGATATGGACGAGTTGACTCGCGGGGCCTACTTGGATCTAAGAACCGACCTGATTAAAACCGAACGGGAGAAGAAGACTATGGCCCAAATCGATGTTGGTCGTTTCCTGTACGATCTAGTGGATGAGCGCAGCAACCCCAACTTCCGCCCGCTAGAAGATCGAGCCGATACGGATGCCGAGACCCGGGGTAGCGTCCTCGTCGCCGTCCGGGTTACCACTCACCCCGACCCCGCCAAACAAGCTGACCTCGAAAAATGGTACCGCGAGGAACATTTCGAGATGCTCTCTCGTGTGCCTGGATGGCGCCGGAGTCGCCGTTTTGTCACTGCAGGGATTGATCCCGCTGCCCCGCGCGAATCGCTGTCTCTCCACGAGTATGCTCCCGTCAATGGTCTTGGAGGCGATGCCCACAAGGCAGCCATGGATACTTCATGGGGATCGCGTCTCATGAGAGAGGTTGTCACCTCCAAGAAGCGTCGCGTGTATGAGTGGTACTACACCTTCGGCCCCGCTCCCCGTGAGCTCACTTCGCTGGCTGCCCCGGATGTCGTGGGACCTTGGAACTCGAATGATGGCCGTACTCGCACATTTCCCTCGACCGCCCGCCCAGCTGTCGAGTCGTTCGTTACTACTTCTGATGGTGTAGAAATCCCCTACCGGTTGGAGGGTAGCACCGACCCTTACGCTCCTGTCGTCGTCCTGAGCAACTCCATCTTGGTCAACTGGAACATCTGGGATCGTTTTATTGACGCCTTCTTTGCTCATCAACAGAACCAGCGCTACCGTGTCATCCGCTATTTGACCAGAGGCCGACGCTCGCATAGTGGTGAGCAGCCTGTCAACATTGATTTGCTGGCCTCTGATTTGGTGACGTTGCTGGAGGCTTTGCGTGTGTCTCCCAAGGCCGCTCGTTTGATCGGTGTCAGCCTGGGTGGTGTGACCGTTTTGAACACTGCTCTCCTTCATCCGGAGCGCGTTGGAGCTTTCATTGCATGCGACACTAACTCTTCCGCCCCCGAATCCAACCGTAAGGCATGGAGTGACCGTGTTGCCATCTGCGAGAAGGAAGGCTCTACTGATCCAGATACCAATGAGCCCATTGTCGGCGAAGAGTTGGCCGAGATAACCACTCGTCGCTGGTTCGTGCCGGAATCATACGAGACCCAGCCTGAGGTTCTGGCACCCGTCAAGGAGGCTGTACGAACCAACAGCCTGAAGGGATTTGCCCATAGCGTGCAGGCCCTCTGTGCCTACGATATCCGTGAGCGCATGGCTACTGCCACTGTGCCAGGTCTGTTCATCGCCGGAGCCAATGACGGTGTCCTGCCGCAGACAATGCAGAAGATGGCCGCAGATCTACGTGGTGGCGCCGATCTTAAGATCATCGACCGTGCCGGCCATCTGCCTATGGTGGAGCAGCCTGTGGCATTCGCGGAAGTTGTGACTGAGTTCCTCGGCAAAATTGATGGTTGATTTCATTTCTAGGGGCCATGCGTAGATAGATTTTGTTTCCCGGCGTTTACAGGGAAATGACTGATGAATATGTTCACTGAACATGCACCCCAGTGAGACGTGAATGTATCTCCCTTTCAAGTGTATAGTTTTATTCCACGGAAATCGTGACTTCGGATTCAGCGATATGTATATACAGGCATACACGTCATATAATCTCCTTTTCAGGACTTTCATTGTATAGTAGAGCGGGTTAACAAGGCCGAATATCTTGCCTAGAGGACGAGGGCGTCGGAGAGAAGGTTGACTGGACGCTGATCGGATGTGTTTCAAGGTATTAGACAAACTGAATGATGGTAGTCGGATCGAGGTTAAACAATTATATAAAAGAGGGCCAAAAATTTCGTATCGCCCATTGTTCGGTATAGTCGTGAAGAAGAAAGACGAAAAGAAGAAAAAGTCGAAGAGTTAAACAATTCGGTAGACGAAGGCGGCCAAGTGTGAAATTCAGCTTGCGGGGGAAACATCCACTGCACTTCTCCTTGACATGCATTTTTCTACGAGTTCTTGTTCCTCACTCTCTTTCGCTATTTCTCTTCCTCCTTAATTCTTTCTTCCCTTTTATCATGCCTGAGAGCAAGATTCCTCAACCGGGTCCTGCCAAACTTAAGCGCAATGCGGGCCCCGACGAGTGGCTAGAGGCAGCGAAGGATTGCAAGTATCTATCAGAGCCACATATGAAGCAGCTGTGTGAAATCGTCAAGGAATACATGATGGAGGGCAAGTGTTGCCTAGCTTGAACTCCGTTTAACTACTCTGACTTTGTTCGCAGAATCCAATATCCAACCAGTATCAACACCTGTCACAGTCTGTGGTGACATTCACGGCCAATTCTACGATCTCTTAGAACTATTTCGAGTTTCTGGAGGCATGCCTGATGGTACAGAATTGGATCCCCCAAAGACATCCCCCTCCGTGATTACCTCCGCCGATATCGAACCCCCATCTAGCATCTCAGATCCTAAAATTCGCAAGAAGCTTCGTGGCCCGAACGTGAACTCCAACGATGAGGAAGATTCCAGTTCACAAAGTCGATCGGCCAGCGGTACATCAGCAGATCTGCAGCTTAACCGCAACTTTGTATTTCTAGGTGACTACGTGGACCGTGGTTACTTCAGCCTAGAAACGTTAACGCTTTTACTCTGTCTCAAAGCAAAGTGGGTGACATATAAAACCTCCTGGTGGACTTGATATAAGTGTTCACTGCTGACTCCAATATCATAGGTACCCCGACCGAGTCACATTGGTTCGTGGTAATCATGAGTCGCGGCAAATTACTCAGGTATACGGTTTCTACGAAGAATGCTTCCAAAAATATGGCAGTGCTTCAGTATGGAAGGCATGCTGCCAGGTTTTCGATTTTATGACATTGGGAGCCATTATTGACGGCAAGGTGCTGTGTGTTCACGGCGGTCTGAGTCCTGAGATTCGCACATTGGACCAAGTCCGTGTGGTGGCCCGCGCACAGGAGATTCCCCATGAGGGTGCCTTCTGTGATCTCGTGTGGTCTGACCCAGACGATGTGGAGACATGGGCTGTCAGTCCCCGGGGAGCAGGTAGGAATCATTCAGGTCTCTCCGATTTTATTTTCGAACACACATAGCTGACAATACTCCCTAGGATGGCTGTTCGGAGATAGAGTGGCCGATGAGTTCTGCCATGTCAATGATCTCTCATTGATCGCACGCGCTCATCAGCTGGTTAACGAGGGTTACAAATACCACTTCAACAACCAAAACGTCGTCACTGTGTGGAGTGCGCCAAATTACTGCTACCGATGCGGAAACCTAGCCTCAGTCTGTGAAATGGGAGAGGATCTCAAACCTACCTTCAAGTTGTTTAGTGCAGTCAGCGATGACCAGCGGCATGTTCCAACTTCACGGCCAGGGCGCAGTGAGTACTTTTTGTAAGATGTGATGTGAGTTCTGCACCGGCGCTGGCGTTCGGTTTGGTATTTGGGCGGAAGGATGAGCATTATATAATGATTTAGACCACACTTAATGATGCATACGTCTTGTGCTTGGATATAAGAAACCAAAATTGGATCATTGAAACCAGATAGGGATGACATCCGAATAGAGAACCGGCATTCCGAAGACTCTACCCCCGATCAATGCCCGCGCGCTCCAGACTATCAGAAACAACCACACGGTGTAAATTAAACACGGGTTCGCAATCAAAACGGCAAAGCGAAGGACTGGCGAAAAACCGATTCAATAGAGGATTGGCTGCCAAGGGCTTTCTCCGAAGTGTTGTCCCGCAATCGCCTTCCGGAATGCATCCCGTGATGCCCTCATTCTCATCCCGGGTCGCATCCCGGTTCACCATAAAAGGTGCCAGATATACGCCACGCAGTAACTACACCCGGTCTCAGTCCGCACACGCATTTGAATAATGGAGAAAGTCGATGTTCTTATCTGTGGCAGCGGGTCTGCTGGTCTTTGCGCTGCAACCTGGCTCGCTAAGTATGGGGTGCGATGCAAGGTACTAGAACGGCGGAGTGGTCCCATGAAGATGGGTCAAGCCGACGGTGTGCAATGCCGTACTGTGGAGATATTTGAAAGTTTTGGAATTGGGGAAGAGCTTCTTCGTGAGGCTTATCACGTTCTAGAGGTCAACTTCTGGGCCGACAATGGCACAGGCGCCATCAAGCGGACAGGGCGGACGGCGGATACCCAGCCAGGTCTCTCACACCAACCTCATGTTATTCTGAACCAGGCACGGATCAATGGACTCCTTATCGAGCTGATGCAGAAATATAATGACCAACAAATCGATTACGGCTACAACGTAACCGATGTCCGGGTTGATAGCACCTCTGCCGAGCATCACGATGCCTATCCGGTGAAAGTAACTGCGGAAAAGGGCGGAAATATGGAAATATTCGCAGCCAAATATGCACTAGTAAGTGCTCATGATCTTTGGGGTCTTAGATCTTAGACGCTGTCTGACTTGACCATCAGGCTTGTGATGGGGCACACAGTATTGTCCGCAAAGCCCTCGGGTACAAAATGATTGGAGATAGCAGCGACGCCGTCTGGGGTGTCATGGACATGGTGCCCCGAACAAATTTCCCGGACATTCGCAAGAAGTCTACTATTCGCTCAAAGTCAGGAAATGTGTTGATTATTCCCCGCGAAGGCGATAGCAACAACCTGACAAGGTTCTATATTGAATTTGCCACGGGAACCAACCCAAAAGAGGTGACTCTCGAAAATTTGCAAGCTCAAGCACAGAGAATCTTCCACCCTTACAAGGTAGACTTCGTGGAAACAGTCTGGTGGTCAGCGTATGCGATCGGCCAGCGTCATGCCGATTTCTTCCACAAGGATCACCGGGTCTTCCTCGCTGGTGACGCTTGCCACACCCACTCCCCAAAAGCCGGCCAGGGGATGAATGTCAGCTTACAAGATGGCTACAACATTGGCTGGAAGCTTGGGGAGGTTTTGACTGGTTTAGCTAGTCCTTCACTTCTGGAGACTTACGTCCTAGAACGTCAAAAGGTGGCTATCGACCTGATTGAATTTGACCGTTATTTCTCCAAGTTATTTTCTTCTGGGGCCTCAACCTCTCCTGCCGAGTTCCAAGAAGGCTTCATCAAGTCTGGCAAATACACCGCAGGCTTAACAGCCAAGTATGAGGTCTCACCCATCACGTCTGCATTGGAATCGACCAATCTTGCCTCTAACGTGGCCATTGGCATGCGGCTGCCTAGTGCACAGGTCGTGAGATTCTGTGACTCTAAACCTCTACACCTCATGAAGTCTCTCAAGTCCGATGGCCGGTGGCGCATCATGGCCTTCATGGGTGACCTGGCTTTACCAGAAAGCCACCTAAAGCTCAATAAGGTATGTATGCCACTATTGAGATGTGCCTAAGTCCAATCTGACGCATTGTATAGTTGGGAGAATACTTGACCGCGGCTGACGGGCCCATCCACACATTTACCCCGAAGGATCAAGACATTGACAGCCTCATCGAGGTTATCTTGATCGGGCATGGAAACCGCCATGAGGTTGAGTTGGAGCAGATCCCTGAGTGTTTCTATCCAGTCTCTGGAAAAAACCAAACAAGAGGTGCAGATGCTCTAATATTCGAGTGTTCCACCATCCCTGACTTAAGAGTATCTAGATCTACACAAAATTTATTACGACGACGAGAGTTATAATGACGGGCACGGCCATGCATACGAATTTCTCGGTATTGACCCGGCACAAGGTGCTCTTATCATTGTTCGGCCAGATCAATGTAAGCAAATGCGAGGTCGTGAGATATCTACATAGAACTGACGCTTTCGGACCGCTAGATGTGTCTGCCATTATAGGTCTAGGCGATTATCCTGATATCGGCAAGTTCTTTGCTGGGTTCCTCAAACGCCAAACGTACGTTGATCACCACATGTGGAGGGAAGGATACGACAGCTAAATGACATGTGCATTTGGGGCACGGAGTCCAGTTGTCAGGCATCCGGCCCAGTTTACAGCAGGTTATGATAGGATGGGAATCGACTAGGGCGGAATAAATGGGAAATTTCATGGAGCTTGAACAATGTTACTGTTTGTTTCTTCTAAATAGCTTTAGAAAGAATTTCAAGTCCGAGACCATAAATGCATGACTGTAGAGAAGCGAATTCATCGATATCGCTTTATTGACTTGTAAGCGGGTGCTCCTCATATTCCTTATGGTCAACGACGCTAAAGTTCCCTCAAATCCTATATCAGTGTAAGGGAAGCGATCAGCCAGTGGGGATGTGAGGAGTTGGCGCAGCGTATGGAAAAAGTTGAATACTAGGCGATCAATGCCACGAGGAGAAACAAGCAAAGTAAGAAAATGGACATGAATCGACAACATCTATGCAGGACAGCGTAAGACTTAAGATATTACTGTTCGTCTATAAAGATATGAGTAGATGTACAAAATCCCACGAGCTCACTGCGCATGAAAACGTTAGTAAAAGTTCGGCCAGATTGACATATCGTTCCTGGCTCACATCATACTGGGCTATGATCTTCTCACATCATCCATCCAAACGAACTTGGAATGAAAGTCACGTACTTTTCATAGACGCTGACGAAACAACGTTTGATGTGTATATTACTTTCAATCACTCCCATCAACAGCGGCCAGTGTAAACGCCGAAGGTGCTTTGGATCGGACAAAGATTATTTTTTTGATAAATGTCAATTATTCCTACAATGGCTTGTTGGTGAATGCCTAGGGGTAGAGCATCGAAGCAGAGAGGAGGACCTGGCTGTAGAAGGTAGAAACAGCCATGCATATGGTATTGAGCGTCGAGCGGAAACACTACCGGCAAATCTCATGATGATTAAAAAATCGGAGAACTTCTACTCACAATCAGTGAATCTCCCCCATATCCAGGCGTAGTATCTATACTCACTTCTTTGGTAACGAGGATCTCCCGGAAAGGGGGTTCTGCGGACTTGGTGGTACCAGCCGGGGATTCTATAAGGACTTTCCAAGTTCGATGGTGTAGGCAAAATCCCACGTGCAATAGCCCTAGAGCTCTATAATTTTCAATGCTGTCCAAAACTTGCTTAACGGGATACTGCTTGCCCCAAGAGCATCGGCCTCGGAGACGAGCACAACGGTGGAGGTGGTCCGGCTATAAAGCGGGATTTCCAAACCCGGTCAATATTTAAGTGATTCGGTAACAGAATTGGGACGAAGCTAGCTTGTTGCTCCCGTGTCCAAGTTGTTGGGATGCTAGGTGTAACTTGAAAGAAAGGTTAGGGGACGAAGAACAAGTGATCAACGCGAAGAGATGAGTACCAAAATAAAACAACCTTCTAAAGACAGCCATGTTTGAATAACCAAGCAGCTTCTAAGAAGTATAGAGAGCGATAGAGCGAGAAGAAGATATAAAAGAGAGCGAGAGATCATTAAAGGGGACTAAAAGCCGTATAAGCTTAAGCCACTGGCGGCTTTGCGCTGTTGTCAATCCGATCATAACCCTCCGTTTGTCACCTTTCCTTTCTCTGTCCTCAAAAGGCAGGTATTGGGTAAAATTAGGGAGGAAATGCCTATCTAAGGGTAATGCAAGTTCAGATGATTTTCTCTTGCCATTTTCGATCGCGTTATTTATTGCCCTTCTTATTTCAAGGATTATAGCTTACTATTATCACAATGGCTGAGATCTATAGAAAGACCGAAGAACCTGGGCCTATACTTTGTAGTTACCCTACATCGGCATATATGTATATTTTAGTCATTAGTCCGACTCTATCATATGCAAGAAAAGTGTTTACCATTAATCTTTATAGGTAGAAGCTCCTTGCACATTTCGTTAGCCAAGGGGCTACCTTGCAAAGTCACCCTATTCTTCGGTCTCCGACGGCGATCATCTGAGGTTTTTGTCTTTATCTCACATGGAGGTCATGTTACATTGAGAGTGATTCATCTGCGCCGCGCATTATGGTCATTCATTTCTTCCGACCTACCCTAGACTTATCCCTTCTGAGATTAACAAATATTCGGAGAGAATGCTATATAAATGTGGTAGTTCGCGTGAAGCATAGGTTTATGCGCAATTCGCCTTCCTTATATCAAATTTCTCCTTTTATTTTTGGTACTTAAGACAGTTTTCTGCCCATTCAACTCCTAGACTTTCACCATGAAATTCGGAATCGCAATCTTCAGTGCTACGCTACTCGCCACTTCTAGCATCGCCTCTCCCCTCATTTCTCGGCGACAAATGGACGGTGAGATACATCGATCTACCCAAGCTCCGCGCCGCATAATCCGGCCTCTTAAACCAGGTACCTCAGATGTACTATCTCTGAACCAGACAGCCCAGGAGACCTACAGCTCAAACTGGGCCGGGGCTGTGCTTATTGGTACCGGGTACACTTCGGTATCAGGACAGATCACAGTCCCTGTTCCCCGACTCCCAAGTGGTGCGAATTCCTACACAAATTACTGCGCCTCTGCATGGGTTGGTATCGATGGTGATACTTGCGGTATAGCTATTCTACAAACAGGAATCGATTTCTGTATTCAAGGAGGCTCTACGTCATATAGCGCGTGGTACGAATGGTATCCGGACTACGCCCATGACTTTAGCACCATCCAAATTTCAGCTGGAAATGTGATCAAAATGACAGTCGATGCAACTTCAAAGAGTTCTGGCTCTGCTACCGTTGAGAATCTATCTACAGGCGCATCTGTGACGCATATATTCCGTAATGGCCTTGGGGGTAACCTGTGCGAGTTTAACGCCGAATGGATTGTGGAGGACTTTTCTGTAAATAACGCATTGGCTCCTTTTGCCAACTTTGGCACAGTAGTATTCTCCAATGCAGTTGCCTCGCGCGGTGGGAATACTTACGGACCATCTGGTGCTACCATCATGGACATCTATCAGGATCGGATTCTTACATCTTCTTCTGTCACCGGAAATACTGTCACTATCAGTTACATGTACTAGTTCTGACAAACGGCCGAGTTTAAATTCCTTCAAATTCTTCTCCAGAACAATCTAGTGCAGCAGTGAGAGTTTAGATAACACAAATGAAACCTATACGTAGGGTGGCGGCATTATTTCAGGCTCCTGTCTTTTCTAATAGATGCCACAATGAGCTTGACACAGAACTTACTTCGTGCTTTCTGTGCGTGCAATATGTTCATCCCACTATAGTAACTCTTATCAAATGAATCACCGACACCCAAACTTGACCGGCTTTTTCTTTCCAACACAGGATAGGACTTCACTACATACTTCTGCATGACCGAACGCAATATAAGTAAAATATCTACATTAACCCAAATATACAGAGTGGAATACAGCTTCCTTTAATATTTATAGTGCATTTACCTTGTCGAATAATGTTCACCATGACCATGATTAACAAAATGGTATTTGCTTGTGATGACAGAAGAGAGGGAAATGGTGGACGGGCAAAGCAAAGAAATCGCATTATGTTATTCTTGGGATATTTGGATTATGTCCTGCGTTCCTTGTTAATTTGATTAGGTTTATAAATAGGTTCAAATTTGGTAGTTAGAGTAGAACTATTATCTCCTATTATTTCAGGTCTGTCCAGACGAAACAATCGACGTTCCAGGGTCATCCGGCACTTTTATCCCATAAAATCGCCAAAGAGCATCTTGCACCTCGTTATAACAAGCCCCGTATCGCACAACCTCCATTGTTCTAAAATCGATCATGGTTGAAGAGGCTCGGGGATAGTGAAACTTTTGTCTCCCATAATCAATAACTATATCCGCCACTTCGAGGATCTCTGGCTCGATGTCCTCCACCACAGTTTTTGTTCCCTTGCCGGTGATATTGGCTGACGATCCCATTAAAGCAAGTTTCTCTAGGGCGGCAAGTCGAGATAATTCTTCCACCAAAGCACCCCCATTGACCAACATTGCTAGAGTGTCCTTAACGACACTCTGTGCTAATGTGTTTGGTGGAAGCTTTTGAATAATTGGATGATCAAGGTGATATGGTGCGACGATCCCTAGAGGAAGCTCCAAGTTGACGGTCAAGAATTTGACCATACCGGCTTCCTCGGGGGAGAGAACATGAATATCTCGGTGCAGAGAGTAACTGCCAACCATTGCATGTCGCTTGTGTGGCTCTCTTCGTTTCGTGCGAAAAATCCGGTCCAATGCATCCGGATTGATCGCAGTGATTCCGTAGCCAACGTTCATTGGAATAACCGCGATACCGCCCCGTTTCAGAACTTCGAACACCGCTCTGGCATCTTCTTCCGGGCTTGGTACGTTATAGAGAGACATGGTTTTTCGTATTAAGGAGTCGGTATTCTCTAGTGAAAATCTAAGTATCTGAGCTTGATTATAATCATGACAAGTAACCTTAATACTAAACAGCGGATTAAACCTCGTTTAACAAATACGTACACCATGGGGACCCTAGCATATGTGACACAAAACTGCTATCTCGCAAAGACCTATTCTCAGTGACAGTCAACGTAAACTGGATCAATCTCATTCCTAGCAAATGGCACATGAGATAAATCGTGGCCCATAGGACATCCATTGATAGCAATCCCGTAGGATCGAGTTCCCTCACATGCTACTTCTTTGGTTCAGGTGGCAAAAGCCAAATACTTAGCTCACTCAATGCTCACAGCCGATTTGTTAGAAAGGAAATACCTGCGATTGGCACCTTCTTTATCCCTGAGTTGGGATGTAGTCACATTGGATAATTCTGTTGGCCACACTGCATGCCAAGTTCCCTGAGCACGGACAGATCATTCATGTCCCTTTTCGAGGCCTGAAATCGGCAAGTGACGGTTACATCAAGGGTCTGGCGAGATTTTAGCTCGACGAGGTCATCCTCATAGGCAGGTAGCTTGCGTGATACCATAATAGTAGAAACGGATAGTTTCCGTTGGTCCGTTGTGTCACAAATCCCGAAGACATCGAGAACACCGGCCTGAGGGTCCAATGGAGTTCCCCATCTGAAAATGGTGACTGGTGAATCTGCGGCATTGTGAATAGGGACCTTGATTGGTAGAGCAAATGCTCCCTGTGGCTCTAGTATAGGTACCTGGGAGGCCAAGGTGAACCGCAAGCTCAAGTTTGACTCCATCTTTTCGTCCAAAATACACATTGCCATGATCACACAATATATTGAGAAAGGCGTGAACTAAAGATAATAGAGACATGTAGTTTAGGCTCGTATCGCGATATTGAGACCAGGTAGAGATCCTTATCGCGCCTTATATCTGCTGATCATGTCGAGGATCTCTTATTTGGGTGATATCTTGGCATTGTCTTCTGTTTGATAAATTATCTCTATATACCTACCTACATACCGACCCAGATTCTAAGATTTTAGATTCCCTTGACATTAGTGGTCACTTTCAGGGTATCCAGGTCCTCAGCGGTACTCTCTAGAAGTCGAACATCAAGACTTAGGATACAAAGGATTGCCTGGGAGCGGTGCAATTATTTTCTGTCACATGAGAAAAGAGCTATGGATTATTCTTCTATCTTGCTGAGTCGGAGAAATTCTACCCAGAGCGGAATTCGACCTATAATGAAGATGCACTCGGGCTTTAACCCGCTCGATTTGGACCAGATAGAAAATAGCAAATTCAAGATGAGCTTTCCAATATGCAGTTCCTCTACCTTCCAAAGTTGGTTGGTTTCGACAAAATACACTCCCCGATGCAATACCAAATTCACAGGCTATGACACTCAAGATAGCATCATGCCTAGAAAATCGGTAAATAATGATCCCAAGGTACTTTAAAGGATTAGTCCTCCACAGGCAGTACACCCTCAGCTTGCATCTTGAGTGCTACCTCATCAACCTTCTTCCATACCCTTAATAGATTGCCGCCTGCCACCTTACTTGCATCTTTGTCACTGACTCCTCGTTTCAGCAGTTCTTTGATCAGATTAGGGAACCTGGCCACATCCTCCAATCCCCGAGGAACTGTCGGAATACCATCAAAATCACTACCTATTCCGACATGCTCGAAGCCTACAAGGTTACCGATGTACAAGATATGATCGGCAACTCGTTCCAGAGTGGCATGAGCAGGGTCCGCGTTTGGGATACCATCCGAACGGTCGGAAGCCGTGCAGGAAATGAAATCTGGTGAAAAATTAACCATAACCAGGGAGTCCTTCTCACGGACCAGCTCCAATATGTCGTCAGGAACGTTTCGCGGGTGGGGACAGAGTGCATAGGCTGAGCTATGGCTGTAAATCACTGGAGCAAGGCTCCCTATCCATTCGGACTTGCCAGCACCCAGCACATCACGCATGGTCTCCGTGCTGACATGGGCTAAATCGACGATCATCCCAAGGCGGTTCATCTCAAACACTAGCCTCTGGCCTTCTTCGCTGATACCATGCCAGAGTGGATCGGATTTTTTTATTCCACCGCCTGGAAGTTCGATAATGGCGGCGTCGGCATACCGATTATGGCAATTATGCGTCAAAGTTGCGTATGAAACACCCAGCTCATAGAAGATCCGGAGGTGAGCCAGTGAGTTACCGATCGAATGCAAGCCCTCTATACCAAGCGGTGAGATGATCTTTCCCTCGCGGAAAGCGGACATGGCAGTGGTACCATTTGGGGGACTCGAGAAGAGCTTGGGATAGGCTTGCTGAACCCTCGACATGATATCCACCTGCTCCATCGTCTCGCGCACGCCTATGATTCCAATATGAGTATACTGTGCAACAGCGATCGTACCAAGTTCCCTTACTTGCTGCGTAATTTTCGTCGGAGAAATCGGTCCCATTCTTAGGACAGGGCACAAAAACACTCCAAAACGTACCACCAACTCTACCTTGTTTCAATCGGGGGATATCAACGTGGCCGGGGAATTTTCCCTTGACAAAAGTCTCAGTGAAGTTGCGATCATTTACACGGTTGTGGAAGAGTTTCCGGACCAAGATGGGGAAGTCATCATGGCCGTCTGTTAAAGCCATCAGTTTTAATTATCCATACAGAATTATTCTCGCCAATCTCCATACCGATCAACGGAGTCTGTGACAAGATCTTCTCCACTCTTTCCTCGATGCTCCGGGGGGGAAATGGAGAGCGCGAGCTTGTGAACCAGGCCGTGGCTACAATGATGCAGAGAAAGAGCCAGAGTAGATTGAAGGGGCACTTTTTCTGCCTCAAAGTCGGTGCATCTGCGTTTCCTTGGCTCTCCAAGACAGGGGCCTTCTCGTCGTTCATTGTTGTACAGCGTTACGAGGTTGAAGAGAGCGGAGATATTTATCGATAAACCTAGTTTGATCCGGGGCGGTCCGGACCGCCGAGTCTTCGTATGTAACATAACGTACGTACAGTGACGCAGCAAAAGTATTAACTCCCCATGAGACCCACCTATCACACCGCCCATATGTCGACTCTACCGCCTACAAAACACCCACCCAAGCCATGCTGTAAAGCGTCCAAAATATCTGAAGCACCCATTAAAAAATCTGCTCTAGAATTTTGAAATTAATTTCTATTCAGAATGATAGTTTTTAGCATGATAGGTAGGCCATAATAACTACCTAGCGAATCTTGGGCGGATAATTTGTCCAGCAGAATCTTATGTAAGCACGGAATGTGGAGGTAAGGGTGGTAACACTTTTGCTGCGTCACTGTATTTCACAAGCGAGCTGGCCATCACAAAACACAGTATATTCCGCATTTATTTCTCAACAATCATATTTTTATTTTAGTTCATTATTTTCCGTGGTTGTAGATAAGACTTACAAGCACCATATATCAGTTTTGAAGAGAGTATAAGGCTGCAATATCATCATTTCGAAAATTACCGAAATTAGAAATATATAGTGATGCAGCAAAACTGTTTACAGCCCGTAAGACCCACCTATCACGCCGCCCAAAATATCTGAAGGATCCATTAAAATTTACTTTAATTTCGAGGTTGATTTCTATTCAGCAGAGTAATTTTTTAGCATGACAGGTAGGCCATAATAGCTATCTGGGGAATCTCAGATACTTCGTCCGGCATAATCTTACATAAGCACACGGGGCTAAGGGTGTAGTTAACACTTTGGCTGCGTCACTGTATATATATCAGGATCATAAAGATCTAAGCTTTTCTTTAAAAATTCCTAAAAAGACTAGATATCACCTAGAGAGTAGGAGGCCTAGAGAGTAGGAGGACTAGAGAGTAGAAGGCTACAAGGAGAAGTTCCTATGGACCATAGTTGTTGAGATATCAAGTTGTAATTTATCGCATTTACTATGTATTTTGCCGTAGCCAGCTCGGTAGTAAAATACGTTAGGGTAAATTCATGCATTGTAGTGAGGTATATAACAAATCTCTTCTAGTGGAATCAGTCATAACTATGTATCTATAGTATACATATACATTTGTACTACATACTGCCCACCTGGGCACGTGCTCATGACGATGCTGACTGGGCCACGAGGCGGTGAGAGCTAACGTCCAATCACACCCCCTTCAGCCCCGTGGATGCCCCGATTATCAACTTGGACAAGCGGGCCGGGCTCCCTCGTTTAACATCCTTTGGGATTTCCATGACTTGCAAAACAGAAACATAAGTTACATAACTCAGTTCTTCATATTGAAAAGGCTCACCATCATGCATCCCGGCAAGACCACGGCCGGTCTGCTCCCAATTTCGGCAGCAGCTACACAAAAGTCGGGCTCTGGAGCGCCCGCAAAGAAAACACCCAAACCTCCCGCTCCACGCCTCAAACTTCTCATTCGACGTTTGCCTCCCGGGCTTACACGGGCCGAGCTGGAGAGTGCTCTTGGGGACCAGTGGAAGGCTGGTGCAGGAAATGTCGACTGGCTTCAGTACAAACCTGGCAAGGTGTCAAAAGAGTAGGATTCACCATCCTCTAACACAATATTGCATTGATTTCAACTAACTGGACTTCTTTAAATAGCCTCAATAAACCATCTCGCCCCTCAAGAGCATATATCCACGTTGTATCTACTGAATGTGTCTCTTTGCTCTCGGACGCCGTGCGCCGCGCTTCTTTCCAGGATGCTCGTAACACTCTGCATGACCCCATTCTACTTGGACCTCCATCGCTGGAGTTTGCACCTTATGCCAAGACCCCCGGAAGCCGCTCGCGCAAGGATGCTCGCCAAGGCACTATTGATCAAGATTCAGACTTTATCGCTTTCTTGGAAAGTCTGACCCAGCCCATTACCAGGCCCGCGGCCGTGGATTCTATGGCGGATGCTGAGGACAAGAAGAGGGAAGCCGTAATGACTACCCCGCTGGTACAGTTCATCAAAGACAAGAAAGCCAGCAAGATAAAGGACGGGAGCGGGTCCAAGCCGAAACACAGTCGGTCGGACAAGGAATCAAAGCAGGAGAAAGTGCAAGCGAAAAAGCTTTTGCAAAGAAGCGATAAGGAAACCTCCTCAAACTCTTCCGACAAGAAAACCAAAGGAGAAAAGACTAGCAAGGACTCTATCAAGGCAACCAAGCAAGGAACCGCCGCCAATGCCAAGGGAAGCAAGGCGAGTAGCACATCAAACACCACAAAGGATACAATTGCAGTTCCAGAGCGGAAGAGAGAGCGTGGAAATGCCACAGTAGCCACGAAGATTCTTCAGCGTGATCTTGGACTCTCGACATCTGGTGGGCGACGACGCGGCAAAGGTACTTCGACTGATACTGCGTCACCTAAGAACGAGAGCTCTCAAGACTCGGCTATTCCGTCAGCAGATCTTCCCAAGAAAGAGACAACCAGGCCTCTCAAAACCGTCTCATCCGCAACCAATCCTCCGAAGCCCAAGGACGGCGAGTCATCCTCGCGACCCGATGCGGCGCCCGCGCCGGCTGCAACCCTACCAGCCAAGTCCACCAAAGGTGGCAAAGCAAAGCACCCATCGACTGCTAAACAAGCATTCCTCAAGCACGCCAACCCATCTCAAGGTGTGACCGAGGCCCTCCTACACTCTGCATTCACCTCATTCGGAGCAGTTACGAAAGTCGAGATTGACAAGAAGAAAGGATTCGGATACGTCGATTTTGCTGAACCGGAAGCACTTCGGAAAGCCATCGCTGCAAGTCCCGTGTTGGTGGCCCAGAGTCAAGTGGTGGTATTGGAGCGTAAAGAGAACCCCGGAATTGAAAAGTCTCGGAAAGGCCGCGAGGGTTTCACTGCCAATAAGGCCAAGCCTCCTACCGAAGCTTCTGGTAGCGCTTCAGGAGCCGGCGGCAATGTTGGAAGTAACGGTGGCTCCTCCCGCGGATCTCGTGGAGGCCGTGGATCACGGAACAAAGGACCCAAGGGGACCGCTGGAGTTTCAGAGAAAACTGGAGGCCCCGAAGCGTGAAACCAGGGCCGACATATTAGGTTACTAAGTAATTCATGAGACATGATACCCGAAGACATGACAAGTTTTACCAATAACTACATGATGGCCATGGCAAAGGATTTTGATATACTATGACCAAATTAAACAAGCCATTAACCGTGCTAAGGCCCCAACAACATAACTTGTTGGTGCACCACAGTCAATGATAATTGTCACTCAGTGATAAATTTTGAATTAGGTATATTTTGTATTGCCTGTGTATACAGAAGGTACAGCAAATGTTTTTTGTTCTGCCGGACATACCTAAGGGTAGCGGGCGGTATAACAAACTTAGAGGCGGTATAGCTATCTGGGAAGGCTGTGGCAGATGGGTGTTGAGCATTTGTGGTGTCACTGTAACAGGATACAGAATGCATAATATCCATTGTGCCAACCCTCGAGCTTGCTAAAAGATAAATAAGAGCATGAACATATAATATCACTAGGATTAGACCATCCTAACACTAAGATCAATTCTCACTATTTAACATGAAAGTTGGAGGATCATTTCAAAAAAAAAGTTTGAGAAAACAACACAACACACACAAGTAGGATATCATATAGTTGGAACTTGAATTATTATTACTCTGACTATACCTTGAAGCTTCAATTGAAGCCTTTTCAAAGAGATACATAGGCATATAATATAATCTTTTTCTATCCCATGTATCTTTCGTATACGAACGCAATATAAAATATAGGTAACGTATTACAGGACGTAGCTAGCTACGACAGGACAGCACATTCTGCCTAGTATGTGATAATACATTAGGAACAGGACAGAACCAAACTTGGATCGACCCGGCGAGATGAATACGAATTTCTTTTTCGCTATCAACTCTCTCATAGCTCCGTATCCCATCTTCCAATATGGAGGACCTTTCAGACCTCCTCGACACCCACCAGGACCGACCGACCGAAGTCAGACGTCGAGACCAGGTCAAGATCATCACCACTCCCTAGACCGAAACACAGACACTGCGGACAGCACGCGTGACAG
>CAKMRK010000650.1:0-100541 GCA_928213465.1 Penicillium sclerotigenum | reverse complement strand
TTTATAGATAATCGGATAGACCTAGTTCTTAGGGATCTAACTAAGTAGTTAGAATAGGACCTATAGTAAAGTAGGGGATAAGATAAAGGATCTAATAACCACGTATCTATAGATATAGGTTCTTAGAAGCGATTAAAAAGAACGCGAACCTTAGGACGTAAGAGAGTATAGAGAGACGAGAAGACTCTAAAGAATCTAAAAGAGGGTAAGCTATTATAGGTTATCGTTAAACCCCTAACTAGAGTTCTATTAGAAGGGAGTATAGACTAGGCCCTAGGCGATAAATAAGGGATAGAAGTATTAACCCTAGTAAAGAATCGTCTAGGTAGCCCTAAAAAGAGACTAGCGCCTATTAACGTCTAATAGACCCCGCCTATAGTTATTAGTAGAAGTCCCGAAACTTCGAGAGAATAGATAGGAACCCTAGCTCTATTATCGGCCTCCCTAAGGAAGATCTCCCTAAAGAAAATTAAGCGATCCCGACTACTCGCTCACTTACTAGAGTAGGAATTAAAACGGGCCTAAGCTCGAGCGTATTACTTAGACTTCTTTAATTTATATTATAAGTTATATCTCGTAAATAGTCCGTTAGTATATCGTATAAAGGACTCTAAGAAGTAGGCGATTTAGGAAGAAAAGAGCCGCTATAAAGATACCTAGGAAGGGTTTAGAATTAATCGGGCTAAACTAACGTCTAAAGAATAGAAACGGTAAGAAACTAACTAGCTACTTACTAATATATCCACCCGATAGCTTTAGATATATCTTGAATATATTATAGAGGATTCTAGAGCCTATAACGTATATTAGAAGGAGGTAATTATAAAGGAATTTAATAGACGTCTAGTAGTAGAAAAAATCCTAGATAACGTTACTAATAAAGAATCGAATAATAGGGCGTAAGTATACCTATAAAAGGACTCTCCCTACCTTCTATCTTCCTTCCTTATTTATTATCCCTTCTCTCTCGGATAGGCCGGACGAGAGAGAAGGGATAGCCTATAAGAGTGTTTAGTATATCCGGCCTATAAGTACGGTATAAATATCTATATCCATACTTCTAAGGAGCTAACTCCCTCCTCTCGAACCGTTTGTATCTATATCTATAAAGTCTAGTCTACGTATTTAGCTCGACTATAGTGGCGTCTAGCGGAGTATTACCTTAGACTTTCTTTATAAGTCGAGGGGTATTATCGAGGGCGATAATAACTCTAGGGGGGATCTCTAAAGAAGGTCTTTTAGATTATTTTAGTTTAGTTTTTATTATTTCTACCGGAAGATAGAGAGCTAGGGTTACTGCTTCGGTAGGGTTACCGCCTCCGTTAGATAGAAAATGAACTACCCCACTAGAATAGTTTATAAATATAACCATCCCCTTATATTCTTATTCTATCAGAAAAGAACGTATTTTCATCCAATTTCTAAGGGAAGAGAGCATCGAGTGTGCTTAGCATTCCTTCGGTACTCAAAAGTAGTCTGTAGGAGGGATCCTGACCACCGGAGGGGGTGGGTCAGATCCCGGTCTGACATATCTCACTGAAGTGATCTAGAGCCTGGGATGCTTAGTAAGGCAGTTTTCGCCGAGGAAGACACCGCCGGCAGAACGAAGCGACACGAGGAGATGAATTTGTTTCAAAGTCTTTCAAAGTCTGCCGGGACTGGTTGAGTAATATGCGGAGGGTATGATAGAGATGAACGTAAAGATATAAGGGAGCCCGTCAAAATATTTCTTCGACGGTGAGAGGACGAATTCTCACGATTCTCACGGGAGAACTCACTCCACCCAAGACTGGGCATCAGCCACCTTCATAAACGCGATATCCAACGCAAAATAAAAACCCGGAAGGAAATGAGGTCTTGGAAGTCCTCCATGCCTGGAAAAACCACAACATCATTACTGCAAGGATGTTGCATGACGAACTGTTCCGCTGATTGGTGGAAGAACCCAACCCTCAAGGCATAGATCAGCCCCAGACGGGAGAATGAATCCCGGCCATAATGTTGAATTACACACTTTGGAGTATTCAACAACGTCCAAGCTCGTCCAAGCTCGTCCAAGCTCGTTCCGACAGTCTCCCCGCATCCCCGCTCGTTAATAGCCTTGGCGAAATGCGGAGAAATGGCTCTATTTACGTTCTATACACATCACCGCCAACTCGCTCTATTGCCGCATTCCACCGGCCCTGCCGATCACTCTAGCCTGTCATGGAATTGCTTTTTACAGGCGGAGAAATCTCTTTCCTCTGTCCGTGTCATTCCCCGGAAATTGCTAATCTGGGGAAAGGCAGGGCCGATATCCTGGGGTATTCTTATAAATTAACACTCCCTGTTCGACTCCCCTATCCCAGATCAAGCGACAGCAGTATCAATTGATTTCGGCCACCTCGCTACAATGAAGTTCCTCGCTATCGGTGCGCTCCTGCTCAGCACAGTTGGTGCTCTTGCGACAGAGCGTATTATCAAAGGCGCCCAGATTATCGCGGCCAACGATAAGGCAGGACTGAAGAAGATTGGTGCTTATGGACATCAAAAGTACCATGACCGTCGGACAGTAACAATTCGGTCATCGAAGAGCGATACCGATGATGTGTCTGATGATTTCCTTTGGGGTATTAAGGCTGCCAATCACGGCGGCAGACTTCTCTTGCAGAAGGGGAAGACGTATGTCATTGGCAAGAAGCTGGATCTTAGCTTCTTGGATAATATCGAAGTGCAGCTTGAGGGCGAAATAAAAGTATATGGCCCCCAATACTGTGAAATTGGACCGTTCTGACATGAATAGTTCACTGACGATATCGACTACTGGCAAGCAAACAACTTCTACTACGCTTTCCAGAAATCTATCACTTTCTGGGTTTGGGGTGGCCAGGATATCAAGATCTTTGGAAAGGGTACACTCAATGGCAATGGTCAGGAGTGGTACAATGCCTTTGCTGGCCGGGAGGTTTTGGTGAGCATGATCCCCAAAATAGTTTGGAATGACTTCTGATAATGGATAATAGGACCCGGACAACACTTTTTACCGTCCCATTCTATTCCTGACTGACAACGCTACCCGCGTCTCTGTTGAGGGTATCACCCAACTCAACTCTCCCTGCTGGACCAACTTCTTTGTCCGTACCAACGATGTCTCTTTCGATGACGTCTTTATCAACGCATTTTCCACAAATGCATCTGTAAGTCGTGTTATCTGGTAAATTATCAATCAAATCTAATCACTAGTTCGCAGGCTTTGCCCAAGAATACCGACGGATTTGACTCCTACAATGTGGATGGTCTCAGCGTGACGAACACCCGGGTCGATATTGGCGATGACTGCTTCTCACCCAAGCCCAACACAACCAACATTTTTGTGCAGAACCTGTGGTGCAACAATACCCACGGTGTCAGCATGGGAAGTATTGGACAGTACTCGGGAGTTGAGGACATCATTGAGAATGCCTGGATTGAGAACGTGACTCTGTTGAACGGCCAGGTAAGATACCCCCCACAATAATTATCTTTGTGTGATTGATCCTAATCGGTATTCAAGAACGGCGTCCGTCTCAAGGCTTGGGCTGGACAGGACGTCGGCTTTGGTCGCATCAACAACGTCACGTACAAGGACGTTCGCATCGAAAACACCGATGCCCCTATTGTGTTGGATCAGTGCTATTTCAACGTTAACGCCACCACGTGTGCCGAGTACCCTTCATCGGTCAACTTCACCAACATCAACTTCGAGAACATACATGGCACTTCATCAGGCAAGAATGGCAAGGTTATTGGTGACTTGACTTGCTCGCCTAATGCTGTATGCTCGGATATTAAGCTCTCTGATATCGATATCACTAGCCCAGCTGGTAGTCCCACCGTCGTGATCTGCGATGGAATTGATGGAGATATTGGTGTGGAGTGCCAGTCGAGCTCGGCTTAGATGCAGTATACTAGTGTGTGAGAAGGAGAGCTATTGAAAATAGTCATAAATCAGAAGTACGAATCATGACCGAAGAAATAACATGAAATACCGACTTAGGAAGTGTAGTCCGGCAAGGGGTGTTATGTCCGAAGACACGGAGAAGTCATCTTTGAGATAACATCCAACATCCAACCAGGTAGCAGCGAATGCGGAGAGCTAAGGCTCCCAACAGCTCCATATGAGCCTCTTAGCAAATGAAAACAAAATTGTGATGTTTTTTAAAGACAACAACTGAGAAGATTCAAAACCAAGCGGTTATCCTCGATGACATCTCGCCATGATGAATCATATTATCATGTCGTAGAAGGTAGTTAGGAAGATATTTACTCCTAGCGCACCGAGACAGATTCTTTGGAAGGTCTGGTCGGCGAAAACAGTGCGTTGGAGGAAATACGCCTCGGCAAGGGTGAATGCGCACACTACTAGTATACTGTCCCAAGGGCCATGTTTTTTTTTTTGGAACTGAAATACAAAAGCCTCAGATCCAAAAGCTGAAGCTCATATCAACTCATTTTCATTTTCCTATCGGATATGCCGCACAAGTTTCGGCACTTCTGTTGGGGTGAGCAATGCGAGACCTCGGCTCTGTGAACTGCCATTATTTGGTCTCATGATTGTGATAGAGAGGGGCGTAGAGTTCTGAGGCGCATGTGCACTTTGTCCGTAGCCTGTAATGTTCCAGAATTCCAATGTGGAGGCTTAGACCAGTAAGTAGTTCGTAGGATGGACTAGTTAGGGCTGGGGTAATAAAGTGATGACGTCTAATATGCGGGGGTGTTATGGGACATATGCGACAAGACAAAAAGACCAGACATTGAACCAAATCCAACTGCCTAAATGAACATATCGTAACTGTCGATCTTTTATCGGTTCCTGCGGGGAATATCCTCTCGCATTATTTTCTTTGTTAGCGAGGAAGCTTTAAAAATGTGAAGCCTCGGCTGGAATGATATGCCCTGAAGATCTTAAACATCCAAAACGTGCTTAATAAATAGCTTTAAGACCAATACGGTCCTTGATATAGTCCGATACTCACTGTTTTATTCTCCGGCATAAGATCCCACAACCTCAGTTCACCCATCCCTCCAAAAAGCAACAATGTCTACCATCAACCTCATCGCCGAATACGCCCAAACGGCTCTATTTCACATCCCAGAGCCCACCCAGCATCTCATACGCAATAAAACAGCTCAAAGGGCCCTCGGCATCCTGGCCGCACTCACTCTTCTCCGCGCGACAAACCGCTTCTTCTCAACACGCACCCTACAAAACTGGGCCTCCAACCAACCATGGATCCCAGCCCGCGAGCTCATTCTGTTAACCGGCGGGTGCAGCGGAATCGGCAAGCAAATTATGGAAGACCTAGCGCGTACAGGTGTGCGTGTCATCATTCTCGATATTAATGAGCCGGACTTCACACTACCCGCCAACGTCACCTTCTACAAGGCGAATATCACTTCCTCAGCTGATATCGCCCAGGTCGCGAGCACGATCCGTGTCAATTACGGCGAGCCCACAGTTTTGATTAATAACGCTGGCGTTGCATACGAGGGGACGATTCTTGATGAGCCCGAGGAGAAGATTCGTCAGACTTTCGAGGTTAATACCCTCTCCCATTTCCTCATGGTGAAGGAGTTCTTGCCGGCTATGGTGAAGACAAACCATGGTCATGTTGTTACTATTGCTAGTATGGCCAGCTTTGTGGCGCTCGGTGATATGGTGGATTATTGTTGCTCCAAGGCTAGTGCGCTTGCGTTCTATGAGGGATTGCGCCAGGAGTTGAAGCATTGGTATAATGCACCCAGTGTGCGTATGAGGTGAGTTATCCTTGGACTGGGTGGGCACTTGGATGGTTGCTAATTGTTGCTTTAGTGTTGTTCACCCCACGTGGGTGCGTACGCCCATGATCAAGATGCTCACAGACCACGAGGCGCATTTCAATCAGCCTATCATAACCCCCCAGGTTGTGTCTGATGCTATCTGTAAGCAGATCTTGACTCAAACGAGTGGCCAGGTGATCTTGCCTGCTAGTCAGTCGATGGCTAGTTTGGTACGTGCCATGCCGACCTGGATGCAGGAGGGTGTGCGTACTTCGGCGTCGTGTGCGTTGAAGGAGACACGCATTGCGCAGCGGGCGGAGGAGAAGGCGCAGGCGCATTAGTTATTTTGCTTTGGAAATAATCGGAGATGTGATTATGTTGTACCCATTTTGGATTATATGGGATAAATGTACATACCGCTGGGAACCGAAGAAAGCAGCACAGTTTGTGAATCCTATTTGTACTTTTTTTATGGAATAGGCTGTATCTGCCGCATCAAAGTGAGTTCCTTCTCACTGCTAGCCTGGATATCTATGATCTGTAAAAGTCAGCAGCGAGACATGGAATATACAACTATCCCTGTGTGAAATACTCTCTCGCTATGTCTTTCATATGTACTTAAATCCATATATGTACAGCAGTACAGCATTACTATATATAATCACACCATCAACTCGGCCAAAACAACTTCAATCTTCTTCCCCTGTTCCGTTTTCGTACCATCCCCCAATTCCAAATGATAAATCGGCGCAACATGACACTCACGATGCCCGACAAACAACTCCACATTCTCAAAGCCTTCCTTAAACTTCGCCACCAGGTCTTGAATCAGAGGCAACATAATCTCATTGCCACCCGCAGTAATCAACACGGAGTTCACCGGGAATGTCGTAAACCAGTCTGCGGGTGCAGTCGATAAATCAGTGTAATAGTCTCGCTTGCCAGCGCCAATGTAGGCAGTTGCCCACGGCCCTCCAACTGCCTCTGTAATGATATCGCCCCCATTGTAGATCTGGATGCCCGGGTATTCTTTCTCAAGAAGTGTCCATGGAGCGATCATCACTGCACCACCCAGGTTGCTGTTCAATTGCAGAGAATCAATCTCTGCGTGTGGGTGGGCCAAGTGAGAGAGCACTCCACCAACCAGGTTCCCGCCTGCGGAGTCGCCGCCCAGGAAAACCGTGGACGGGTCACGGTTTGGCTGCGAGAGGATGTATCGGAGACAATTCACGGCTTGTCGGAGTTGAGTCGGGTAGACTGCGATTGGCGCCAACGTGTAGGTCAGACTAAAGACTGCCACACTTTTGCCTGATGCTTTGAGATCGCGTACGAGTTGCGCGTAGAATATGAAATAGCTCATATTGGCGGGGAGGCCAAAGCCACCTCCTGATTGTGGATTAGTTGAATGATCTTTCTTTGTTGGCTGTTTACATATTTTTACATACCGTGGAACCAGACCAACACATTGTCGGCATTTCGATCGCCTACCCAGTGGCCTAATGCGCCATCACCTAACTCCACGGACTCAGGCAGTCTGCCCGTCTTTTTGGAGTGTTTTTCGTAGATCTTGTGAGATGGAGGTAGGATGTACTGCATCTGACTCACGGTCAGGCGCGAGGTTGTCTTGCGGAGCAACGCATATCCCAAATGAAGGGAAAAGGTCTTGGCTTGGCGCTCGGTACGCCAAAGGCCCGTTAGGAGAGCATAGATGTAGGCGATCACGATGGCGGCCACGGCTGGGACAAAGTCCAGTTTCTCTTTTAGGGAGAGGTTCACTTTAGTTATTTTGGTGAGAGACATGATTGAGGTTTGATCCTCAGGACTGTGAGGCGAAGACATATAGTACGTATATTAGTTATATTAGTTATATTAACTAGTTAGTTAGTTAACTAGTTAGGTCTATGAGTGAAAGTGGATGTCGATCCTTTGCTCGCAAGGCTATCCCGTTTAGGAAGGTGCTGAGGCATGTCTTTTGAGGATTTACAATATAGCTGCATGTCCATCTTCACATTTATATCTTTATGGTAGATATGTTGTATGTGGGATATATATGTTTATATGTTTATATTATCTCTATAGATCTTTATATCCCACCGGAATAGTCGGAGAATGATCTGTGAAACTTCTACATCCTACATCCTACTACATATATCTATACTTATATATACTTATATATAGTTACTTATATATACTTATACCAATAAATCCCCTCCCCGATCTCCCCGCAAAGAAATTTAAGGTTCTACGTGCTGTTTACCCATCGACTGTGCCGATCTGCCGATCAAAGAAGTCTGAAACCGAGGCATCTCAACTGTCTTTTTAAATAACCTCTTGTTCACTGTTCACTATCCACTATCCACTATTCACTATCCACTAGTAATTGTTTATTTGATCGCATTCATCCATCATGAACGGACCTAATAGAGTGAACGAAACGAAAGACTTTGATATCATCATTGTCGGCGCAGGTATCTCCGGCATCAATGCCGCCTACCGCATCCAAGACCAACTCCCCGGCTACAGCTACACAATTCTAGAAGCTCGCACCGATTTAGGTGGCACCTGGGATCTATTTAAGTATCCTGGGATTCGTTCCGACTCTGACCTTTTCACTTTCGGCTTCCAATTTAACCCCTGGTCCCAGGATAACCCCATCGCTGAGGGCTCTGCCATTAAAGAGTACGTGCGCGACACAGCGACCAAATACGGCATTGATAAACACATCCTCTACAACCACCGCCTGTTGTCGGCAGACTGGTCCTCCGATGAAAATACCTGGTCGCTCGCTGTTGACCATAATGACTTCCAACACACCTACACCGCCCGCTACGTCATTTTCGGTACGGGCTACTACAACTACCAGGATCCCCTGAAAGCCGACATCCCCGGCCTGGACGCCTTCCGGGGCCAGATCATCCACCCGCAGTTCTGGCCCGAGGACTTACAGTACAAGGAGAAGAAGATCGTCATCATCGGCTCCGGCGCGACCGCCGTCACTCTCCTCCCTAATCTCGCCGACCATGCCGCCCGTGTCACAATGCTCCAGCGCAGCCCAACCTACATCCTCTCTGTTCCAAACCACTCAAGCAGCCGCTGGCTCTCCTACATCCTCCCAGATTCACTGTATCGCAGGGTGCAGCGTATGATCTCTATCTACACCACGCGAATCTTTTTCCTCTTCTGCCAGCGCTTCCCGAATTTCGCGCGCTGGCTGCTCAAGTTGGATGTGCGCAAGCAATTGCCCAGCCATATCCCCTACGACCCACATTTCAAGCCCAAATACAACCCCTGGGAGCAGCGGTTGTGTGTTTGTCCCGATGGAGACTTTTTCCGCAGTCTCCGGCAGGGCAAGGCGGATGTTAAGACGGATACTATTCGCGAGGTCACGAAGAATGGTATTATCTTGAATTCGGGGGAGCAGCTCGAGGCAGATATTATTATTACTGCTACTGGCTTGCGATTGCAGATTGCAGGTGGCTCGGCCCTGTCTGTGGACGGGAAGAAGATTGATGCTGGTGATAAATATCTGTGGAATGGAATCATGCTCCAGGATTTGCCCAATGCCGCTTTTGTTATTGGGTATACTAATGCCTCGTGGAGTCTCGGTTCCGATGCTACCGCGCGGTTTGTCTGTCGCTTGCTCAAGGAGCTTGAGTCGCGGAAGATGATTGCTGCTGTGCCCCGGTTGAAGGAGAAGGATGCCGCTACGCTCCAGGACAGGCCTCTCTTGAACCTCAAATCAACTTATGTGTCGCTTGCGGAGCGTATCCTGCCCAAAGCTGCTGACCGTGGTCCGTGGCAGCCGCGTGATCACTACTTGAAGGACTTGAAGTTTGCTCAGAGTGGTGATATTGACGACGGACTGGAGTTTGTGCAAGGGCCAAATCTAGGGCTGCGCCCTAAGATGTCCTAATTGATGCATATTTATGATAGGACAGCGCCATAACTATATTTGGAGGTTTCTGACTTGGTGTAAATATGGCATTTTGGGAAGTTCACCAATATTATATTCATCCCTATTCTTCAGCTGTGCAATCTCCCTCAGTTGAACCTCGTGCATGCTGCCAGAGAGGTCAACAACTTCAAGACTCTCGCACGGCATTACCTATCATGATGATGCATCTGACGGACTCGCGCAGATGGTCATATTCCCAAAATACCATACATGTTCAGAGTTCGGCCACCTCAAATCCTGATCCGAACCAGCATTCCCCGCCCTGCTATTGATCCCCTCGACATACTCCACCCCATCAGTCGTGACCTGCACCCCAGTCTCCTGAGTAATCCAGTATTCAGGCGAAGGCTGGCTCCAATCCAAGAACGGCAAATTGAGCGGCACTTTCGGGATGGGGTCTGTAGTATGTGTTGCTCGATAGATGCTATTTGGCGGTTGTTGATTGGTGATGAACTCGGCGAGCTTCAAGTTTCCTGGTTTCGGACCTCCAAATGTCCACTGATGATTTTTATACGTTAGCTGGTATCCATGCCGGTTTCTTGATTTGTATCTTGACTCACAACATCCAGACTGAAACCCTGTGTTCGAAGAACAATCCCTGCTAGCGACGCAATACCCCCACCCAGACTGTGTCCTATAACGGTCAGCCTATAGCCTGGGTACGCGCTAGTTGCATTTTGAAGCTGGGTAGTTGTCTGGCTCGCTATAGCGCTCCAGTAAACCCAGAACCCATGATGGGCTCTGCATCCGGTGCACACATCATCAATTGGGGTCAAAACAATGTCGAGATCTGTGTTGCCGTCGCTTTGCGATACCGTGCCGCGGAATGTTAAGATGATCAGTTGCCGTGTGTGGTCTAGGGCAATGTAGCCTGTGGGACCGTTATCACTGTGGAATGCGTTGATTACCGTGGTGTTGTCAGCTGCTACAAGTCCACAGGTGCCGTAGTCACAGGTCAGACTTTGGCCTGTGTGGTTGATGTTTTGGTCACAAGCCGATAGGCTGGCAAATTGGGAGAACAGCGTGAATCGTTCCAGTAGCTCGCTTGATATTGCTGGTACAGTTTCGTTGTTAGATTGGACATTGTGCTTTGTTGTATGTGAACTCACCCCGGCGCGCTAGTTGGACAGGAGATGCAATGACTACCATGCTGAGTGATAGCACTCCAACCGCACGACATATCATTGACCCAAGCATATTGGATAGAGCGAATGATGTATAGTGTTGAATAATAATTCCTAAGTTTAAAAGATGAACTGCAAAGGCGCCTATTCTCTCGATCTCTGGGAAATGAGCCCATATTTATAGACTTACTTTTCCGCCGTCAATGACAACCCACCTATGGAAAGTTGTCTAAGAGAGAAGGGCTAATGGCTGCAAGACTTAGCCCTGCGATGTACCGTAATGACTGTATAACAGCCAGCTGAGTATATCGGCAGCGCTAACCTTGCATCCGGAGGATAACTCGATCTTAGGGCCGTCGGAACAAACCAATCAGGCCGATTAAAATGACCGCAACTCTATGTTAATATACATACATTCCACCCGCACCCTTGGCGAACCGAAACATCCGAAAATGCAGTCGAAAAGCTGGAAACCTCTCACTACATCGTCGTGTACGTAATAATGTCTAACCCTAAGAAACCTTTTCCTTTATTCTGGCTGCTCACCTCTTGCCGTCTTTCGATCACTGATCATTATATTTACCTTGTGAAATGCATGATATCGATAATGGTTATGGCCATGTTCTTCACCTGGCATGTTACATATTTGTGACCACCAATAAGTAGCGTGACTCCTACATGTGAGTTCAAGGGTAATTTGTCGAAGCTGAACCCTTGGCAAGGCAGGGATTATTCTCTGATGGGTTAAGATTTACATGTGAGACTCTCATGGCGATCATTATAAGGCCAATATCATATGTTTCACCGTGATGCGGCCCGCAGATTGTACACTAATGCGTGCACAGCCGATAGATCATCGGTGATCATTTCAGCTGAACATCCACTTCAGATCTCAAGGCTAGTACACACACCGTACTCCGTACATACATGTTGACTAGGTGGACTCGCGCATGATGCATGTTTGACTCACCCCAATGCTCTCTACCATGGTATATCAGATTTCATAGTCTAGAACTTAGATCTGCACTTCAACGTAGTCCTCTCCTAACAACGAACCCTTCTCGTACGTAGATCACTAAGATCACTACTGCGTCTAGCATGTAAGATTAAGAACTGCTTCTTTGAGGCCCTTAATTGATCTGTACTTTGCAGTTAAGATTCACATACCCGAGCCGAGCAGAGCTACCAGCCGAGCCTTTTAATTATCCAACAGCCTGTAGTGGACTCCAAATCTCGCTTGCTGGTGCGGGTTTATGTCGGTTCCACAGCCCTATCCCATTTGTGGTCTTCTCCCACTTGCCCATACCTTCGCCATAAATGCCCTAGCAGTGAAAGTCCGCTATATGTAGTGTAGCAATACGTATGCATCATGCATACCTAGGCAGTTACAGTAGATGCACGGTGATTCATGTATGAAGCCTTGAAATGAGCTAACAGACGCAACCTAGCCAGATAGCTTTTTAACCTAAATAGCAAACATCATATTGACCCGGAAAGTTCATAGCCATATTTTCCGTAAAACCTAGGCCCTAAGATGAGAAGCATAATGTAAAATAGTGTAAAGCTTCATGACAATACCTACTCTGATCAAGGGCCCCTTGTATTTGAGTGTCATACACCGTTGGCTTGACGGAACACTGCTAGCACGTTGTAGTACGCATCATGTGTCACTATTACGATGTAGATCGCTTGGCGTAGATCTTGTCAATTCATTTCGAGCACATGCGGACTCATCAATACCATTTAGATCTGCATTCAACTAGTAAATGACTTTGACCAATTAGAGGCAATCATTGATTTTATTGTATCATACGTCCATGATATCGCATATCCATGCATGGGTATGGTATCCTTACTACCTCGCAATCCTCCCCATGTAGTGGTTATATGTATCTATTGCAAGGTAACAGGATCATCAGTAATTGCCATTTTGATCAGCTGAAGGAAGCTCCTTGAGGTTCTTTATTGTTCCCACATGGTTACATTGGATCCGATACATGGAATCCTTGGGGAAAGAAGTACAGCTAGGAATGGGAATAACAAATCCTCTGGTAGTATGGCGTCAATGCAGACAGCATCATGACCCCGGTGCTAAGCGCTCTCTAGTAGGTTTTATGGGATCATATTCTGGTTACTGAAGAGTCAGAACCCTTGCACATGACCATAGCCAAATACTACTTCAGCATGCCCGGTGTGACCGAAAGTTCGCCTCGCCACCGGGCCAGAGGTCTTGGTCACTGAAAATTTCCCTGTCTCGGTAAATTGAAGCGTCTGTCCCTTTCCCCATTATGCTAGTTCCGTCACCACAGAAGTGTGACCCTTACTACGTTCGTTCCTTCGCCTCACTCTGAACTAATATCCACTACTTCAACCAACAAGCTCATGGCCACATCAATGGGTGCGCAGAGCTCTTATACTTCCACGCGCTCTGACGGGAGTAGCGGTATCACCGTTGGCAGCAAGATAGCTATGGGTTTAATTGCTGCTCGTGTTAGGAATGGGGCCATTGCCGGGTTGTTCGTAGCCTGGTAGCGGTGCTAGCATAGGGGGCACAGTGACTAGCTGCCTAGTGATTTGGCCTCTCTGGAGGAGTTATAGGAGTTTGTTCCCAGAAGGATGAGAGGTGAGTGAAAGGCCCAGGCAAATGAGATGTACGCTGGCCGGGTGTGAGTAGCATACTAGTTGAGATTTGACATGGATCGCCCTGTAGAGTGAGATTATAATTAAATATATTTTCCTGTGCTCAACGATATTCTTTGTTGTGAGTAATTGAGAGCAAGTAAGTTGCAAATAAATGGAATAAATTCTAATTTCATTGCAAAACTAAATGCCAACAATTGGAACTAGATTGGGAAACGATTAATCTTTAGAGCTGCCTCTTTTGATATGCATAAATAAACTTAAACTTTCGGGAAAGATTTAAGGTTAACCACAACGGCGGGGAACCTGGATTTTGTCAATTCAACCAGGGCACGTTTCAACCTCACATTCCAGGATGATGTAACTCGATAAACTACTCGATATGACATAGCCCCCCTTTAGCCACAAGACACTGTCATAACCAGTACTTTCCTCATTTTGCTTACATCACACCACTGGATATCCCTCTATTGTCTTGATGCCCCTTAAAGACAAATTCAACGACCCCAAAATCCACGATGAAATCCAAAAGGATGTTCACAACAGTGACAAAGGTGAGAAGACCGGCCAATGGTCTGCACGAAAGGTATCCAGCACCATCGCTTCCCCCCAATACCTTGAAATCAGCCTGCGAAGTTTTGTGCAGGCCCAAATGATGGCATCTGAATACAAAAGGCGCGGCGGGAGTTACAACCTACAACCCCACAAAAGAAGAAGGCTAGACGGATTCTCAGAAACATCTCGATATCTGGATAAAAGAGGAATGGCAGACGAAGGAGGGATCCGGCATATCGCGACAAGATGACGACTCGTGTAAGAGCTATCTGCCTAAGAAGGCTTGGGAGAACTTGAGTGAGAAGAAAAGGTTGAGGAGTCACAAGATGGGAAGCAGTATGTTGGCAATACTGCAGAGGCGAAGGAGGCGAGCTTGAGGGCTAGCAACGAGGTTGGGACAAGGGTTAGAAGTCTGATGGGGATCTGAAGAAGGTTCAATACAATGGGGAGGCTGGTAAAAAGGGGAAGAAGGAGGGCAACAAGAAAGGCAATGTAGAAACCAAAACGCAGTGCGAAGCAGGATGGAACACCCCAAAAGGAAACAGAAGAACAGCACCAGGATACAAAGCTTATGGAGGAGAAAGTAAACCTTCAACTGAGCTCGGCTAACTCCAAATGCGTATTTGGTCGATGCTATTGACAATTGACAAAGTCGGAGCTGTAGAGGAGGCGATGGCCGGAGTGAAATAGGCATCGAAAACTGAATCACGGATAAGCCATCAAACAACTTCTGAGGGGGTGAATCCCAGCTCCTAGGACTGCCCTAGGTACTGTGCCAAAAGAGGTAACAAAACATCAACGACGTCAAAAGTTTATATGAGGTCTACGGAAGAACGAAATTGATTAAATGAAATATTATTTCAATGGGTATCCATGGGTTTGAAACTATACTTGTTTATGTTCAGCTTTAGCAAACCAGCCATATATACCACTTCATCCTGACATATCGCATTTAGTACAAAAAATGATCATCTGATTACTTCCGTTCCTCATCCACAACTGTGTGGGGAGTGAACTCGCTGTCTGGCAACATGTTCATGGCGTCCTCCTCGGCATCCAACTTGTAATTGGTGGCCCAAAATCCAACGCCACCCAGGAAAGCGAGGATAGCAACCACAGTGTAGTTCCAAGTCAAGAGAGGATCATCAGCCAGACCAATGAAAGCCTGTCCGATAGCCGAGGAGAAGGCATTCATCAGGAGTGAGACAGCCTGGACGAGGGATCGCATGTTCTTCGGCGCTTTGGTGTAGGCATACTCTAGGGAAGTGATGGATGCAAGGATCTCGGAAATACCGCCCATAATGTAGGTCAGGGCCTGGACCCAAACGGAGATATTGGTGTGCTCGTGCTTGATCTCCAGACAGTAGTTGGCTTGGTTACCACAGGGTCCCAACTTGTAGATGTAGTGTTGGGTAACTGCGGCGACGACCATGCTGAGGGCGGCCACGATGAAACCGGCCGTGATACGCTTCAAGGGGGTGAAGTGGAAACCCATCTTGCGAATACCAGGGTATACGATATGATCGAAGATTGGGATGAAGATGATCAGTGCAATGGGGTTAAGGTTGTTGATGATATCATTAGGGACACCTCCGAGTTTCATAGTGGCCGCTTGAGATGTCAGGTTGTTCAACATCTGGTTGTAGGCAAGCCCTAGAGGTGGTCAGAATGGGCAAATGTAGCAGGAACAAATTCACCACGTACAGTAAAGGGGGTACCATAAAAACACTCTGCAGGCCATCAGTCCTCGGCGAACTTCATCAACCCACGCATCATCGAAGTCCATCCACGCGGGCTTGTTGGCTCCGAGGTGGCTGGGTTTGGCAGCAACCCAAATATCGGTACCAGAGGACTTGAACCTACAAGTGAACGTCAGTAGGTCTATTGCGCGGCGTTTACAAGATGTAGCTTACCATCGCACAGGGTTCAGTGTCCAGTGGCCTTTCATCGCCATCATCCACACCTTGAAAGCTTTGGGGTAGATTGAACCTCCAGGAGGAGTGAGGATGTAGTTCTTCTTGCAGAAGATCAATACCGCAGGACACAAACAGAACATAGCTGTGGGGAGCAGGTAAGAGAGCCAGAAACCAACATATCGCTCAGCGTAGACCATGACAACCTGACCCACAAAAGAGCCGATATTGACCATCATGTAGAAGTACATGTAGATACGAGCAACAGTGGCAGACGGGTCAACAATAACACGTTCACCGGTAGCAAGTGTCGTGACATAGGGCCTGTCCTCACGATATTGCTCTGCGATCAAGGGGGAGATGTTGGCCTTGAAACCACCAGTTCCTACACCCATGATGATAAGGCCAATAGAGAAGCATGCAATAGCTCCGTTGGGGCTTTCAATAACTTTGGGAATGGCGGAAATTATGAGAATGACGTGTCCAATGAGCGCGCAGGCAATCGCGGACAAGATGGTGCGGTACCGACCCCACCATTGATCAGCAACCATGGCACCAAAGAGAGGCATGATGTAGGACCAAAAAGAGTTGACTATGCAAGTTAGAAACATTAGCAATGAACCCAATCACTCGAGACCACATTACCTACACAATGTCAATCCGGTAGAGGCCTGTTGGCCCATACCCAGAGCTCCGGGTGAATCATTGCTCCAGTCGGAGACACCTGAGACGAGGGCACCAGTGACGGATCCAAGGGGTAAGGGTCGCTGAATAAAATTGACGACTGATTCAGGTTAGCCATATATCCTCCCTATCACTAAGATTGCTAGTGCATACAAACAGCTGTGGTACCGTAGTACGAGAAACGCTCGCACAGTTCCACAAAGGCAACGCTGTATGCTGCCACAGGCAGCTTGCCAGCAACACGGCGCAAAGTGGCCAGTTCCTCCTCCGTAGGAGTGATTTTATTCAGAGAATCATCTTCGATTGACACTTCTCGGAGGGGAGGGGCATTGTCGATAGTCAATTCATCGACCACGGGGACTTTCTCGTTGATACCGGTATCGTGTGGGTTTGCCTTGGATTTGGAAATCTCAGCCACATCGACAGGATTGCTGGCATTCATAGTGGCGGTGCTAGGAGCCAGAGATATATGGAAGATGAAACACAGCAGGAAAAAAAAGGAAAGAAAGTACTTGCGGGAGGGCGAGACGAAGGAATTATATGGCCTATAGCGTAATTAGCGAAACTGTTTTACTATAGCCTCCAAGATTTTCACTTCTCCATTTCACACCTTCCTTCATTCTATAATCCGGGGCAATATCTGCATTTGGACGTGGCGGACGGCGGACGGCGGACGGCGGACATAGGCGAAAACCGTCAATAGCCGGGAGAGACCCTGCGTCTAGTTCTTTTCCCAGACTAAACCTGTTGAGATCTGTGCCTCCAATGAGGAACTCCGGCCTCATCCAGCCTGACCACCTTTCTTGGACGAGATAAGCAAGGTTCCAGCTTTGTTCCAAAGCGAAAAAGAGATCCCCAAAGGCTAATGGTCAACAAGGATTGGATCGTCCAATCAAACAGCTTATGTGGGCTTAGGCCCAGCTTTAGGATCCACTTTGTGTCACTTGGCGTCCCTCCTAGCGTGTCTTGGCATCTCTTGGCACGGTGAGTATCCCCCCGCGCCATGCCGCTTGGCTGGTAGGGTACATTGTAACCCTGTCTTCTTGGCCACCTCTATTACCCAATTAGAGTGAAAAATGATACCCGAGGTGCGATAACTGATATCCTTTGATATTCTGCACATGGCCCCCGACCAATCACAAATCTCAACCCACTCGCTGGCAAAAGATGCGGTGCCTCAACTGATTAGGCTCAAGGTCAAATTGCCACTATTCCCCCTGGAGAAGTGAGACATGGTGTGATTTGGGTTGCCTAATATTGCCCGGCTCTTTTACAAACTGCTGCCGCACATTGGCAGCCTCTTGGTCCGTCGGCGTCCGGGGATCATCTAAGCTCATTACTATGGAGCTCACTGCCTATTCACTTATTGGGACCTATTGGTATCCCCTCTCTTAATCTTACGGAATCAGGCCGCCTGAATGACCTGCCTAATTCCTTCTAGTCTATACATTACATCGTCCGATATTCCAGGAATAGTCAAGTCACATTTCTTGTCTTTTTAACCACCGTGTACTAGTAGTATTCCCACCGAGCAACGACTTGAGGCTCGCGAATACGCGGTTAGCAATCTGTCAGAACGCTTCTGTTTGATATCAACACCGTTTAGACGTCCGATCGCCCCTTCCAACTTGTAGCTCGGCGCGCTGCCAGGACGTCACAATGTGTAGTAATACTTGCACTGGAACTTCACGGGTTATTTTTAGGGAGGTTTATCAATGTCGCTTACTCCCAACCAATTTCTGGCATACTGACCACTTTAGATAGGTACCATGTGGCCACATTCCAAACTTGCTCACTTACTCTGCATTGACCACTATATCCTTGCGCATTCTATTGACTGTCTTTTTGATTGGACGATAACATCATATATGGGTCCAATGTCTGTAGAGCTGTGAGCACCGTGCCAAGCTGGCTTAGCCTGGCTTGTTTCCAGCGGATATGTATCCGATCGTGTGACCACGCATACTCGCATTGCTGCATTGTCAGATTATGGTTGTGGCCATGCAGGTGCAAGCCCGGTCGCCTTGAAGGGATTGTAAACAAGATTGTGTTTAATAACTCCCGGTAAAGCATCTGGCAATTTTCTTCTGCTAAGCCTCCTTCATCGTGTCTTTTCAAGTTTTACCATTGCAGACCTCTACCGGAATTCATTCCACACCTATAATGCGCAATATCACGCCGAGGTCCCAATGTCTTCCAGATGGCATAAGAGTGGCCATTGTGCACCGGCTCCTCCCTATATCGATTCACAGCGACTCTAGTCTAGGGTCATTGGGACGACAAAATAGCTGTATCCCGAGATGATCGAATCATATAGAGTAACCTACTAATACAAAGGCCAGTGCGGAGTAGATCAAGCGGAGCTGGCACGCGCAAAAGACGTGGGGAAGGCCGGAGCAACCAGGCCTGTCCCCTCCTAAGCGATAACTAGATTGCATTGACAGGGCCGTCCGATGAACCTTCCTTGGAAGGGAGCCACATCCATCTGACCAAGATTTGGGTTCTGATTATCTTCGAGATCGGACCGACAGCCCTAGAATTAGGCCAAGATCCTCCCATGACTTGATTTAGTCCCAAATCACTCGTACTGACCCTCACACTTTCAAGAAACTTGGATCATATTGTGATCAAAGCTAGAGGCTTATACAATTTTACCGGCAGGTCCTAAAAGGGGCGCTTTTTGGAGGAAAGCAAGATCAATCTCCTAGCTCTAGTCCCACCCCAGATCTTCTGGTTTGCCTAACAGGCTCAATCGTTTGCTTGTCCTTGTGACAATTTCCAGTCATAAAGGTGGCGGTAATGTGTTTCCATTGCCGTGGCTAAGAATACAATGAGTGATGAGTGAACAGATGTTCAACAATCCACTATTCATGCAGTAGTTTCTGCAAAGACAATGGCTCATCCCACATAGATATTACACATTTCCTGCGAGACTTCAGACGTGTTCTCGTGCAAACCTGTAAACAGAAAGGGGAATTGTTGCTTCTAAAACATAGTCCATGATCATTTGGAGGAGTTTGTAAGGGAATTGATCCATTTTCACACTGAGAAATAAAAAGAGTTGAGTTCTTTGGGATTTTTATCAGGATGAGAGAGGTCAAGCCCATATAAACATATCAAGTACGTGTTACATGGATGTAATGACATCCGAGTCTCCAAGAAAAAGTAATCTACCATGTGTATTCATGTGCACAGGATGCAGATACTGGTCACTTCCCAGAAATGAGCTATCCTGATCATGCAATTACATTGTCGGCATGATACGAAACTTTCATGCACAAGAAATTTGCCGTGCATACCTACTGCGTTTTTCATGGTCTACCACATGCAAGCCTAGCTGTATATTATAACCAGATACCTGAAGTGCAGTATATAGGTATAGAAAACTCATGATATCGACATTTGGCATAGCACATGCGAATAGCCAGATACCCTTTGACTTTCCAATAAGCCTTTCTTTCCGACAGCACAGTCATCTTATTTTCACAGTCATCTTAATTTCCGACAGTGACAGCCACAAGGTCAAATATAAGGGGATGCCTAGGGAATGCGACCGCTTCACGAGTTCTATCACCTTGAGAAGACGTGTTGATATAAAATTAATCAAAAGCTCAACAAGTTTATTCAGTGAGCTCTTCCAACTCCATGGGACATTTACCTATAACAGCAGAGTGATTTCCCCAGAAAAGCAGAATTTAGTCGTGTCATCTTGGGAAATGACTCTACATACTATACGCCCCTTGCGTCAGCCGAGTTTGTTGGCCGGGGCATGCTTTGTCCGTCGTGCATTCTCCCGGCCACTCGCAGACCTTCTCGGCGTATTGTACTATCCGAACATAGCGGTTGAATCTTCATGATCATGCCCTCTCATGCAAGACTACAAAATATGTATGGGAAAGATTATCACTGCGTGATCAGTGCACCGGGTGATCTTCTGCTTTGCGCTGCGCCTATGCTTTCTACACTAAACTTTAGTTGTCGGCAGTGCTGAATGCCAAAGCCGAAAGGATAGCGGAATTCCACCGGGGAGACATACTCGTGTCCTTTGAGTTATGAAATTATAAAACCTGTCCATAGAGATTTGTCGTGAAGATCGACAGCGGGAAGACTGATATTTCATAAATATACCTTAGTTGCCCACTCGACTCGAAGATTGTGGACCAAGGTTGAAATACGATTACTAGTGCATTAAACCCTTTCCTGTCGAGTTCAAGGAAGAATCACAATGTACACAATGCCTTCAATCTTGAAACTGATCTTGTTATCTGCTTTGCCTCTGGTTTGGGCCGTGCCCGCACAAAAGAAAGCAGCGAAAGCCAACCCAACTGTTATCATCCCTAAGCCCGAGGCCACTGTTGTTGGCTTCACTGGTCTCGACAAGATTGAAAAATTCAATGGCATCCCATTCGCACTACCTCCGACCGGATTCCTTCGGTTGAAACCACCTCAGCCAATCCAAACTTCCCTCGGGACCATCAAGGCCACTTCCCCTGCAAAATCCTGCCCACAATTCTTGTTCAGCACCGATAAAAAGGACCTCCCAAGCTCTATAACTGCAAAGCTCACGAGCATCCCAATCTTCCAAGAGATAACCAATGCTGGTGAGGACTGTTTGACTCTAGACGTACGTCGTCCATCCGGCACTCAAGCAGACGCAAAGCTCCCGGTGCTGGTCTGGATCTTTGGTGGTGGATTTGAACAAGGTTGCACCGCAAGCTACGATGGATCAAACTTTGTGACAAGCTCTATGAAAGTGGGTATGCCAGTCATCTTTGTGGCCATGAACTATCGTCTCGGAGGGTTTGGGTTCTTACCGGGTGCAGAGATCCTGAACGATGGCTCCGCTAATCTCGGACTTATGGACCAGCGTCTTGCTTTGCAATGGGTTGCAGACAATATTGCCGCATTTGGAGGTGATCCATCCAAGGTCACCATTTGGGGTGAGTCTGCTGGCGCCATCTCGGTTTTTGATCAAATGGCATTGTATGATGGTGACAATATATACAATGGGGCACCCCTTTTCCGCGGTGCCATCATGAACTCCGGTAGCCTTGTGCCTGCAAACCCAGTTGACGGCACAAAAGGCCAGGCTGTATATGATACTGTTGTTAACAATGCCGGATGCAGTGGCGCCAGTGATACCCTCGAATGTCTGCGTGGGCTAGAGTACACTAAGTTTCTCAACGCCGCCAACTCGGTACCAGGCATCTTGGGTTATAATTCTGTCGCCGAGTCATATCTGCCTCGTCCGGATGGCACGGTCTTAACTGAATCACCAGAAGAACTAGTCATTCAAGGCAAATATGCCTCGGTGCCATTCATTGTCGGCGACCAAGAAGATGAGGGCACTATCTTCGCTCTATATCAGAATAATTTGACCACAACCGATCATATCGTGGATTATCTACAGAATCTATTTTTCTTCGACGCCTCGCGACAGCAGCTTACAGATTTCGTCGCCACCTACCAAGACATCAAAGAAGACGGCTCACCCTTTCGTACGGGATCTCTTTACAACTGGTACCCACAATATAAACGGCTTGCAGCCATCCTGGGCGATCTATCATTTACCCTCACACGCCGGTCTTTCCTAAACTACTCCCAGAAAGCGAAACCAGATGTGCCTTCCTGGTCCTATCTGTCATCTTACGACCATCGCCTTCCCTTCTTAGGAACCTTCCATGGATCTGATGTTGTCCAGGTGTTCTACGGAATCCTGCCAAACTACGGATCCAAATCCCTACACTCATACTACTTGTCCTTTGTGTATGAACAAGACCCCAATGCAAAGGCTGGAGATTACATGGATTGGCCACAATGGGGTAACAATCAGTCGCTGATGAACTTTTTTATTGACCATGGTGCCCTATTACCGGATGACTTTCGCCAGGATAGCTCTGACCAGCTCATGGCAGATCCTGCTGCGTTCCATATTTGAGAGGCAATGCAAGTGTGCTTGATCAGGATGAATTACGTTTATATGAATTACGTGCTACGATATAAAGGCTAGCTAGGCAGATGTTTAGGATTTAGTCTACAGGGTTATGCTCGAAAAGATGGGTAGTTATCAGTGATTTTGGCACATTTCAGGTGCGAATTTATCTCCGCACAAAGACCTGCCATCAACACTAACTCCCAGTTTATTTCCAGCTCGATGTCACAGTGACTGTAGCTCCAGTACACCCAGTTGGCACTGTATAAGACCGGTTAGGATCACTTTCCCATGTCACGGCTGAAGACCCGGTTGTCTTCTTGATGAATTTGTACTGGAAGGTTGTTCCGACGGGGAGGGTGATAGTCGTCTGCCACAATGGATTGGCAGAAGTGTAGCTGCTTGCAGACAGTGCAACTGCGCTACTCGTGTCCCAGGTGCCAAGTTGGCTGATTGACCCTACGATGTAGATATTTTCTCCATAGTTAGTAGTCACAAGCTCCTTGAATAAGACAGGCAGGGCAGTAGCCTGGGTACACGCTCCCCCCGTAGTGGTCGGAGTCGCGGTGGCTGTGGTGCTGGGAACAGATGAACCGCATAGCCCGCTGTTGCTTGCCGATGATGCCAAAATAAATACCCGTGGCAATCCAGATGCCATTGGTACGGGGATGTTACCGCTGGAATCCACTGTGATGGATGTACAGGTGTACAGCTCTATCAGCTTGGCGCCCGATGAATATCCGCTCCCACTTAGAGACAATGTGTAGGAGGATCCGGATGATCCGGCATTGGAAAGTACCGTTATGACTGGCGAGCTGCCGGATCCCTTCTTCATGGCTAGTGTATGACTGTCCTGATAGAAGGCGGAATTCTTTATAATATGTCAGTCTTTTTCGACCGCATGACTCTTAAAATACGTACCTTGGCCGTGATATAGCTGGAGTCTGCTGCGATCGCCGCTTTGCGGATCTTGTTCGTAGTCGCGATATATTGGTATAACTCTGCTGTGGTAGAGTATCCGGACAGCCAGATAGCTTCGCGGTTGGCTGGGTCACTTCCACCACTATAGTGCTGCTCCTGGCCAGAGTATACGATAGGAATACCATCTGCTAAAAAGAGGAACGAGAGCACATTCTTGGCCTGTGAGTAGTCACCTGTGTAACTATGAGGGACAGTCAGTGTCTCGTATCGTATCTCTGAGAACTCCGCATGTCTCACCTTGGGAAACGTGGGTTGTCGTGATTCTCAATGAAATTTCCCAGTAGTGTTGAATCGGCACATTTAGACGCCACAGTGCCGATCATGTTGTACAAATCGCTAATGCTGCCGCTAGAAGATTGGAACGCACGTAGCAGTGGGTAATACCTGGACAGTTAGTTTTGCTTTAGGAAACAGGACAGGTTTATCTCACATAGGATAATTCAGGACACCATCCATGTAGTTCTGATAATCGCAGGTGTAAGCTGGGTCTCCATCAAAGACCTCCCCGACAGCATACACGCCTGCTGCACGATTGAAGGGAGGCCAGAAGGACTTTTGGACATGTTTGACAGTATCGACGCGCAATCCATCAACTGACCATGTTAGATCAGCTTTTAACGTAGACCATCAGACTTACTGGAGTATTTCGACACTAGATCAGCAATCCAATTATTCCAGAGGGTCTGGACTGAGCTCTGAGTTGTGTCGAGATCTGGCAGTGACACAGTGGTATCGCCAAGCCAACAATTCTCGACGTTGGATTGGTCATTGTAGTTACTGATCAAACAGTAGGGGTGGAAGTAAGACGAAGAACTGAAGGGAGTGAAAACACTGTAATCCACAGTATTTCCAGCCCCAGCGTAGCCCTATTGACGTGTTAGAAAAGTTCCATCCCATTATCCAAGACAACATACCATATGATTTGCCACAACATCAACCATGAGATACATGCCTCGAGCATGGAGTGCCTTTGAAAGCGCCAGGAGGTCATCAGAGGTGCCATGGTTTGGATTGACATTATAGCTATTGAGGTTAGTGAGCAGGAGTCTAGTGCAACCTTCCAATGACCTTACATATCTTGCTGCCAGTACCCATGGTAGGAGGTCCCATCGCCAGTGTTCTGCGAGAGCTGCTTTGTTACTGGAGTAATCCAAATGGCAGTGAAACCCATTCCCTGGATATAATCCAACTGGTAGTTAAGTTAGTATATTGGATTCTAAATGGAGGATTTGATGCATACTTGGTTGATAATACCCTGCCAACTGCCTCCACAGTAAATCTAATGTGCTTATTAGTATATAATTGAGAATCTGTAACAAAAGAATCGCACATACTCTGTCGTTAGTGTTACAGTTAGCGGTGACTGAATTGTCACTGCGTCCGAAGCGATCCGTCAACAGGAAATAGATTGACTGACTGCGCCATTCCGCAGGAGTCAGGCCCATAACCATCTGCCATAGTAATATGGTTGCGGTAAATATGAGTTTCTTCATGTTTGCCACGAATGAAGTGGCACTTGTTGTGTTAGGGAGGTTTGGATTCTTAAAAAAGCCAACAGGGGGGGGGAAAGCCAGACCCGATTTATAGCTTTACCTTGCATGCTGTGCATTGCAGTCATTTCATTCAGCTCGGCATAGAAAGGACTTTTCTTAGGTAAACTTTTGTTAATGGCGATATACACTCATTAGCTTCAGGTAGTTCCAATCCAATCGGTTAAATGCACGAGGCGTAACGGTTTCCAATTCCGTGAAGTTCACTCCGCTAGACCGACGGTGTCGTATCAACCTACTGAGGGGGAATTAGAAAATTCTTTGGCAAAGCAGGCATTGGCAAAGCAGGCAGCACTGAAGCTGCAGGATACTAGGGATACTAGGTTCTGCACCAGTCCTGAACAGGTTCATCTTTCCGGAGCTTTGCCCATCTGCGGGATTGTTCATGGTTCCACATCTCCAGAACATCACGGAAGACAAGAAATGTCGCATCAAACTCACATGTAAGTCATTTCTCACCAAAGCACTAGTTCCGAGACAGGTCTAGCGTAGTGGTGACGGAGATAATTCAACTTGGCTGATTGGTGGCCATCAGCCACCCCACCCCGGATTCTGCAGTGAAAATGACAGGGGGCGGAGATTCAACGGGGATTAAAATATCGGAGATGAGGACACGACATCTTGTTGAGATAATTAATGCTGGAGTCGAATCTGGTCGATCTAAGCGATTGGCATGCAAACCAACGATCGGATAATCAGACCTGGCATGTGTCTCGGGAGATATTCGATCCACCTGCTGAAGAGAGTAGTGATGGCCCTGAAACTTGCAGAATCTAGAATGAAGCTCTTCGCTAGCGCTAGAACAGGATTCCAAGCTAACGGTGCTGCAGCAGAGAAATGCCGATCTTTTCCCGACAGCATTTCTCCGGGACTCCCGGAGCTCATTTCCTCTGTAATAGTGTGTTATCATGCAATAGTATCATGCAGGTGGATCAGTCCACTTTCGAGTAGCGACCGAATGAGGTTGCAAGTGGCTTAAGTTCTGCACATTACCTGTATGCCCTATAAAAAGCACGTTTAAGCCCCTCCCCCCCTCCCAACAAGGATTCCAACCCAACTCACTTTCTGATCATCATGGTTCCTCGTTTTTGGACTGCGCTTTGGGCGCTTACTCTTGGCCATTCTGTGGTGGCTGCACCGCAGACATTGGCCAACCGTGCGACAGGTAGCTTAGATTCCTGGTTGGAGTCTGAGAACGTGGTGGCAAGACAGGGTATCCTGAATAACATCGGATCGGCTGGTGCCTATGCTGCAGGTGCAAAGCCAGGCATTGTACTCGCCAGCCCGAGTACCTCGGACCCTAATTGTAAGCTATTCCATAGCTGCCTTTTGAAGTGAAAACTAATTGGACCAACAGACTATTATACTTGGACTCGAGACTCGGCCCTGGTGTTTAAGACTTTGGTCGATATGTTCAAGAACGGCGACAGTGCTTTACTGGAGGTTATTGAAGAATATATCAATGCCCAGGCCTACATTCAGACGCTGTCAAATCCATCTGGAGATTTTTCCAGCGGCAGTGGACTAGGAGAGCCCAAGTTCAACGCCGATGAGACCGCCTTCACCGGGTCTTGGGGTCGTCCTCAGCGTGATGGACCAGCCTTGCGGGCCACTGCATTGATTTCGTTTGGCCAATGGCTTATTGTATGAATTCCACACCTGTTTCCACTTGCATTGCTAACCCATTTAGGATAATGGGTACACCAATTACGCGACCGACATTGTCTGGCCCGTCGTACGCAACGATCTCTCCTATGTTGCCCAGTACTGGAGCCAGACCGGCTTCGGTTAGTGTACCTCAGACTTTAGTTATGCGCAATACTAATACCTTATAGACCTCTGGGAAGAAGTTTCCGGCTCATCGTTCTTTACTGTCGCGGCTCAACACCGCGCATTGGTGGAGGGAAGCACGTTCGCAAGCCAGGTCGGTTCCTCATGTCCGTACTGTGACTCTCAGGCTCCACAGGTCTTGTGCTTCCTGCAGTCTTTCTGGACTGGATCTTACATTTTGGCCAACGTTGGTGGTGGCCGCTCTGGCAAAGACGCCAATACCTTGCTCGGTAGCATTCAAACTTTCGACCCGGAGGCAGGATGCGATGATACCACATTCCAGCCTTGTTCAGCTCGAGCACTCGCAAACCACAAGGTTGTGACTGATTCGTTCCGATCGATTTACTCCATCAACTCTGGTATCGCTGCCGGTCAGGCTGTTGCTGTTGGTCGATACCCAGAGGACTCATACTACAACGGTAACCCATGGTATCTGTGCACTTTGGCCGCAGCCGAGCAGCTGTACGATGCTATTTACACCTGGAATCGTATCGGCTCTTTGACTATCACCTCTGTCTCTTTAAGCTTCTTCAAGGACCTGTACAGCTCCGCTGCTGTTGGCACCTACTCCTCATCCAGCAGTACGTACTCTTCGATCGTGAGTGCTGTGAAGGCGTATGCGGATGGATATGTTAGCGTTGTGGTATGTTTCATATTACCCCTCGATCATTGGCTACCCCGATTAACACATATCTCAGGAAAAATACGCTCCGTCCAGTGGCTCCCTGTCCGAGCAATTCTCCAAGTCAGATGGCTCGCAACTCTCAGCTCGTGACTTGACATGGTCCTATGCAGCCCTGCTTACTGCCAATGAGCGTCGAAATGCCATTGTTCCTGCACCATGGGGTGAGACAACCGCCAGCAGCGTCCCCGGCCAATGTCAACTTACTTCGGCGATTGGTACTTACTCCTCTGCGACAAATACCGCCTGGCCTGCTACTTTGACTAGTGGATCAAGTGGCGTAACTCCTACCGGATCAGCCGGTGTAACTACCACCAAAGCCACTGCCACGACGACAGCATCATGCACCACTCCTACTGCCGTTACAGTGACATTCAACGTGATTGCCACAACTAACTACGGACAGAACATCAAGCTTGTTGGATCTATCTCTCAGCTTGGCACCTGGTCCCCAAGCAGTGCTATTGCGCTGAGTGCTTCCTCATACACTTCGAGCAACCATCTGTGGTTTGTGAGTGTGACACTTCCAGCAGGTACTAGCTTCAGCTACAAGTTTATCCGGGTGGAGAGTGACGGCTCTGTTACATGGGAGAGTGACCCGAACCTGTCGTACACTGTTCCCGCCAAGTGTGGTACCACGGCTGTCACGGTTAGCGATACCTGGAGGTGATAATGTTCAGGGAAGGGCTCAAAGGGAGTCGGAACTAGAACTTCTTGTTTCGCTATTTTAGCTCCTTACTCTTCCGAAGAAGTTTTGGAAAGATTGTATTTTGTTTGTTCTATTAGCGTAGAATAGCAACATGACAACGAAGATTTATTTAGGGTTAGCTTTACGAGTTTCACCATCGCATGAATTGACCCTATTGCTTAATGGTAGGATGGGCTGGGGTGAAAGATCCGTCCTTTCATGGGGTAGCAGATTTGTTGAAATGCTTGACCATTGTTCATATTGTATGCATGTGCCAGAGGATATATAATCAGGTTTGTAGGCTCTTCGTCTTAGCAAGAATACTCCTTTTTAGGTCCCACGAGTGGAGTTCATTTTGAGGGCTATCTAGACAATGGATATATTAATATACTATTATGAAGAAGTGCCACCTCAGGAATATCGAAAATACGCAACGATGCTTTAGGTTTATCCTTCTGATCATTGCTCTCTTTTAGAATTCATTTCGCTACTATCCTCTCTCTATTTACAGCCACGAATTGAGTTCCACATGTCTTCCTATATATCAGAGCAGAGAATCTACCAGCTTGATATTGTATCAAATCGAATATTGAAGTTTTTGCCTTGCAAGTCGGGGCACCAACCACCGTCATACTCGTATTTATCCTCCGCTACAAGTCCAGAATAGGGCATGGCATGATCTCCCTTCTATAAGTACGAGATTTGACCTCAGAGTGCGAATTACGACCTACGAGCCAACCCAATTGTAAATTCCATTCAAAGTGACGTTGTTTAGTCGTAAATTGAATAACGTTGTTGAGATAATAGAAAAGGGGTAGCAAACTAGGCGGCGCGCGTGCGTCGGTCGTTTAATTTATAAAGGGGCACAGTATCAGGTGAAAAAGGGTCAGTTTGAGCAATTCAATGTGCTTCATACGGAGTAGAGGGATATTATCGTATACTAGTGTAGTGCAGGGCCAATCATAACCAAGTTGGAATCAATAATCTCTGCTCAGCTCAGCCCTCAGCTGCCCCTGAACCTGGTTGGCCAATAAAGCCGGCTGCAAATCAAAATGCTCGTGGCTAGGACTCATTCAATTAGCAAATTATTTGGTACCGTAATGGGATTTTGTGGAGTTTCTGTCTCAGCTGAATGAAAGAGCCATCCGCATCCGGGATGTAGATGCTGGCACGCTTCATCGCGGTTTCATCACGGAAGGAATGTCATCTTTTAGATTTTCTTTTCCAATCTTTGTCGTCTTGAAATATAGTATAGTAATGAAGTGCTAATATACGGGTTCTAGAGTTGATGGCGCGCAATAAATAACCCGCCGAATGACGCCAAAAGTGAACAACCGAGGGACACAACTGCAGCATGTCAGTGAAAGATACCCAATATAACAGAATGCATCAACTCACGATATGTATTCTTAAGTCCCGAGATATAACAAGCTACTACAACATCCCGTAGCTGGCCACTTAGATGCGCGATATAATTGGTATCTGCCATCGCACGTTGAATAACCTGGAGCAATTAGAACAACCGAGACTAAAGATCCGCAATAGAAAAAGACTCACCTTTTCAGACCCAGGCCCGTGAACATTTAATCTCAGCTGCCGTTGAAACTCCATGCCCAGAACCGAATTGGACGTAGTCACACCAGTCGTCATGGAAAATCCCACAATAAGCATATATCCCGCCGTCGCCATAGCGATTTCCTCAGCAGGTAGCATAGAAGACATGGCAATAAATGAGGATGCCCCGGCAATTCCCGTCCCGAGTCCGCCAGGGAGAATAAATAGGGACTGCCAGAAGCCGCTGTGTCCATCCCAGAAGAGGTAGAGGAGAACGTAGGAAATGCCAGCAACTAAGCCCGCGAGGACGAGGAGAATTTTAAATTGTCCTGTGCGCCGGATGAATATTCCCGCTAGTAGTCCGCCAAGAGTATTTCCTACCACCGCTGGAATGAGATGCACGCCTGCTGCTGTCGTTGATGCGCGCTGGGTTACTTGGAAATACAGTGGGACGGAGAACATTAGTCCCAGTTGCGCGGCGACCTGGAGTGCGCCAATCATGTATGCCATTGCGACATTTGTGCGGCGGAGAATGCGGAGGCTGAAGATTGGTTCGCGGGCAACGTAGGCTTCCACAAGCACGAAGGCGGTTAGGAGTGATACTCCGCCGCTTGCTAGGAGGACTGTCCACCATGAGCTCCATGGGAAGGACTTCCCACCTTGGTCGAGGAGTGTGGTCATGGCTACAAGGGATGAGCCTAGTAGTGCTGTTCCAAGGAAATCAACTTTGGCGAGTTTGTTTTCCTTGGAGGTGGGCTGTGGTCTCTCACTGACATTCAGTTTCACAATCACGAGAGCTGCAGCCAGTGCAAGAAACGGAGCTTGCAGGATGAACAACCTAGAAATTTGATTAGAAATTACATGCCGCTATCAGATAAATAAAGACTTACCATCTCCATCCGATGGTATCGCTAAACCAACCACCTAATGGACCTCCGAGACTGCGTCCAAGTGTCATGGCGATGTTAACATATGCTCTCCAAGTAGCCACCTCGCGCTTGGGTACGATGTCTGTGATTATAATCGAGCTGATGGTCATGATTCCTGCACCGCCCATTCCGCTGACTGCGCGACCCCAAATTACCATCCACATATGAGTTCCGAGGCCACTATATATATAGGGTCAGAATTGTTTTTCCGCTGTTGGGTCGGGAGTTTCCCTACCTCACTATACAGCCCACCGCAAATAAGAAATATGAGAGCAGCAACATTGGCTTGCGACCATAGATATCACTCAATTTTCCATACTGAGTGACAATTAAAATTTGACATGTGTCCGAAACGGGTTGTGCTCACTCACCATCGGTTGTGCAGCACAAAGACCCAGCGTATAGCCCGTTGAAAGCCAACTAGCATCGCGTAGACGATTAAAATCGGAGGATATGCGGCCTGCCGCCGCCATGACAAGTGTCGCATCGGCATTAGAAATAAATTCACCTAAATTAGTTTAGATCTCCGGTCTTTGTGTGATGCCAATTTCCCTACCGAGCAGTAGCACCGCGATAACTGTTCCAACACCAATCAGCGCCTTAAGCTTAGGCTCTGTGTCCGATCGCGGGAGTAATAGACTCTCTTCGTCTTGGACCTGGCCATTCGCATCGCCCTCAGTCCCAATGATACCTAGAGGCCCCGACTCAACTATATCACTTTCTATATGGGCCATGTTGTGAATTAAAAGAAAGTCAAAGAAGGATATACAGAAGGGAACTCAGGATCATAAATATCATTCAATGCTGGAGCTAAGTTGTGCTCATTGGGGTTACAAAGCACGCCATATATACACCTGGGCAGGGATCCACTTTTATACTTCCTTTTATTGTGACTATAAACAAACAGTACATAGTCTTTTTGATAGTCTTTTTGGTCTTTTTGGTATTTTTGGTCTTTTTTATATTCTGCTTGAGGACTTCTATACATGTTTCTATGTTTTTCGATATTCCTGTATAAGTTCACATCTTCTGGGGACATTGTTCCCAATTAGGTTTAGCCTATTATAGAAGCCGGTACCGGTGCATCTTATCTTCTGCACTGCACCTCTTTCTACTTCTCTCTACTTTTCAGCCTTCTGTCTAACCTTGGACCTTAAACCCAGTAGCGCAAACGCCATGGTCAAGCCATACATTTTATGAACCAGCATATCTGGGATGACTCACCGATTTCGGTTCGACCTCCAGTAGCGTACGACAATTGCTTTATATTTCGGCGGTGGCACAAAGTCACGATGTTGACTATTCTCTAGACTTAAGCATTTGGCCTATTAATTCAAAAAGGGAATTATGAATTGATTGAATACAACAAATCTCAAGCTTGATCAACAATATTATCTGTTTTATATGTTCATTGTGGACTTTATACCGTCGGTTCTTCATATTGACAAGCAGCTAGAAATCTACGTATCCTCTTGTTTGAAAAGATTTAAAATAAATGGGCTTCGATACCCAAAGCACGGTATAACAGTGCATGGCCCTTATATTTGGGGATCTTTTTACAACATCCAGATCCGAATTCCAACCAAGGCACTCACAAGACTGAGGGGCATTGGTAGATGAGCAGGAATAGTGCCGCTAGTAGGCAACTTCGAATCGTGGCAACCAAACGTGAATTTACGGCTCGACAAGCGACCCATACTCTGGAACTCAAAGAAGGGCGTGCAGTTCAAACTAGGAGAGTTGACTGATAGAAAAACTGCGGAGTGAGTCAAGACGAGTGTTCAATTGGCTTATTTGCTGGACAATGGGATCGCTGTTCCTTTGCGAAAGCCTTCATTAACATTCTCGAGCTGCGAGCGAGGAAGCAACACCTAAAAAATGCATTTCCTATCGTCACGTCAAAAATATCAATCGACAAGACATTGTTTGGCCAGTACCAAGTTTGAATGCGATTGCCTTGGTCGTTGGCGCCGTATATTGATGTCAACCTCCATACACATCAAGCACCGTACTGTTATTCTCAAATATATATATATATATATATATATATTTGAGAATAACTATCATAACCCGCTAGCCATCGATATCTATTTTGAAGCTAAATTGTGCTCATTGTCAGTGTAAAGCACGCCATCCAGTTTAAGACTTCCTATTTATATTATTTATATCAACTAGTAGTTCTATACTCCGTTATATACGGAGTATATACTATGTAAAAACATGTAAAAGATAAAAAAAAATTCTTTATGAACCCAAGAGTGAGAATAAATACCCCGATGTTGTACGATATATTACCTTCTTACTCAATTCTACTCCATTCTACTCAATTCTACAAAGTAATGAAATATCAAACCCTTTAGAAAGTGTAGAACTTCATATTTCTTAATCTTAGCCCACTGTAGATCGTCATTAAAGCCATCTATGGTATCATCGCCATCTCCACATTTCACTCCACATTTGCCAAGTGAAATTCTAATTCTTCTCGACTTTGTATGTTGTATTCCGTACTCTTTCTCATACTTTGACTGTCACACAATGAAATTGATTGCCCTTGCTGGTCTCATCGCCGAAGGGGCTATTGCCCTCAATCTCCAATCCAACCTGCAATCAGCCGTTCAGTCCATACTGAATGAAGCCATACTGAATGAAGCACAATTCCGCAAACCAAATATCCTTTTCGTGATAACCGATGACCAAGACCTTCAACTCGACTCCATATCCTACACCCCCCTGATCTCAAAACACATCCGCGATCAGGGCACCTTTTTCCGTAACCATTTTGTCACAACAGCCCTATGCTGTCCATCGCGTGTGAGTCTATGGACCGGTCGCCAGGCACACAACACAAATGTGACCGATGTTCATCCACCCTATGGTGGATACCCCAAATTTGTCGAGCGCGGCTTCAATGATGATTTCCTCCCGCTTTGGCTGCAAGGGGCAGGCTATGACACGTACTACACCGGCAAAATGTTCAATGCACATACTGTGGATAACTACCACAGCCCGTACATCAATGGGTTCAACGGATCGGATTTCCTCCTCGATCCTTATACTTATTCCTACCTCAATTCAACATATCAGCGAAATCATGAACCACCTGTCAGCTATGAGGGTGAACATACCACTGATGTGATCACGAGAAAAGCACTGGGTTTCCTCGATGATGCATTGGCTGGTGAGAGGCCGTTCTTCTTGGCTGTGTCGCCCGTCGCGCCGCACTCGAATGTCGATCCGGGCGCTATTGATTTGGGCAAGATTTACATGTCCTCACCCATCCCCCTTCAACGACACGAGCATTTGTTCCAGGATGTCAAGGTGCCTCGCACCGCAAATTTCAATCCGGACCAGGTAAGCGCAGCTTTGATTTAAATGAACGTGTTACTGGTGGCTCATTCTGATTGATTTGGGTTTCTTGCGCAGCCAAGTGGAGTCAGTTGGGTTCGTGATTTGTCCCTGCAGAACCAATCGACGGTCGACTATAATGATCACTTCTATCGTTCGCGTCTGCGCGCCCTGCAAGGTGTTGATGAATTAGTTGATGGGCTTGTTACTCGGTTGGAGGAGAGTGGTCAGCTGGATAATACTTATATTATCTATACCTCAGATAATGGGTTCCATATTGGTCAACACAGACTGCCGCCCGGGAAAACTTGCGGATTTGAGGAGGACATTCGTGTTCCCTTATTCATTCGTGGACCCAGTGTGGCTAAAGGGTATGTGCAGGATGCGGTGACTACTCACGTAGACTTGGCCCCGACCATTTTCCATCTTGCGGGTATTCCGGCGAGGGATGATTTCGATGGTACTGCGATTCCTGTGACACCCGAGTTTGGTGGTGAGCGGCATGAACATGTTACCGTGGAATACTGGGGTTCTGCTGTTGTGGAAGGTGCTTATAGCGGCATTGGTAAGTCCAGGCCACATTGTCATGGGTCATGATGGGATAGGTGATGCTAATTCCAAGGCAGGCCCCGGAGGCTCAACCCTGATCCCGAACAACACCTACAAATCTGTGCGCTTACTCGGAGAAGGCTACAATCTGTACTACTCAGTCTGGTGCAACAATGAACACGAACTGTACGATCTGTCGGTCAGTAAACCGTACCTTGGTTCTTTATCATCGCACTAATCCTTTTGCAAGACCGACCCATACCAGCTGAATAATTTATACCCAATCACCTCCCAGGCGGATATAAATGCCCCTCAAGTTCTTGGTCGCAGCTTAACTCAGGCTATCAACCGACTTGACGCTCTTTTGATGGTCCTCAAATCTTGTCAGGGTGTAACTTGCATCCATCCTTGGGATGTCCTCCAACCGGTCGATCCGGTTAACACTCTCAAAGATGCTTTGCATGAGCAGTATGATGGCTTCTATGGCACACAGCCTCAGGTCTCATTTGACTGGTGCGATGCGGGATACATTATTGAAGCTGAAGGTCCGCAGGTGCCGTTGACCAGTCGACATGGCGTGTCTTGGGATGTGTGGGTATAATGAGAGATATTTAGTTTTTTTTTAGAGTGTAAATAATGAACCAAATTGGAGATAGTCAAATATGGTCAGTGTTTAGTCTGTTAATTATATGAAAGAAGGGGGAAGTATGCACAGAATCCGAAGCCTATAGTCTTTCGGATAAACAGCCAAAGTCAAAGTCAAAGAGCGTATCGAATAGAAATGAAGAATAATCTCCATATTTCTCTACATTTCTCCATAATCTCTCCATCATCAGAGACTAAGACTCCAAGCACAATTGTTCGGCAAATCCCGTCGTCAGATTCACCGTGATTGCGCCATATCTCCTGTTGTCGCGACATCCCAAAAAATCGCATTGATACGCATTTTACGGAGTAGATGTCTTTGGCTGATTTCTAGTCTATTGAGCTACGCAATCCTCTGTTAATCCTATGTTTTGTGTTTTCTATAAGAGTGGCCGATCCTCCAGTGTTCCTGTAAATTCTCCAATCTAGGGATTGATCGTCTCAGCATACCTGCTGTGTTGTTTATATTCTTTCATTCTTTTCTTCTTTCAAGCTCTATATCACAAGATGGCAGATCAAGACAGCTTTGACGAGAAACACAAAATAGGCGAGCAGGTCATTGACTCACCTCCAAGTGAGTCTGATCATGGTATCGTTAAAGACTGGGATGGTGAAGAATCCGCTGTCCGACGGAAGTAGATATAGTTCTGATCACACATTAAGTATGAACATATCACTAACTGCTCTCAGAATCGACTTCATCCTCCTTCCCATTCTTGCAGTCGCTTTCTTCGCCTTGCAAATGGACCGCGGGAATATTAGTGCCGTTTTGACATCGACTATCACCAAAGACCTCAATATCACAACAAATCAAGTCAATATTGGATCACAACTACTCTCTGCTGGTATCGTTCTCTCGGAAATCCCATCAAATATTATTATGCAGCGAATTGGACCTCGCGTCTGGTTGTCGGGTCAATTGTTCGCTTGGGGTTTGGTTGCAACCTTCCAGGCATTTATTAAGTCATTTCCCGCCTACCTGGTTACAAGGATTTTGTTGGGATTCTGTGAAGGGGGTTTTATTCCTGGTATGAAAGCCTTTATTCGCCGCTTGGATAATCGACTAAAACCCCGAAGGCGCTCTATACTACCTCTCCACCTGGTATAAAAAGGACGAGACAAGTCTCCGCACAAGTCTCTTTTTCTATGGGCAAATGTTCGCATCGGCTACATCGAGCTTGATATCCGCCGGTCTGCTTCAGCTCAATGGCAGACATGGCATGGAAGGATGGAGATGGATCTTCCTCGGTAAGTGCAGATCAACAGTGTACACATTCTGTCCGCCCGAGCTTGTCTCATGAACGTTCTAGTGGAGGGCTTAATCACCTTGTTCATCGCAATCGTATTCACTATCCTCGTACCTCCATCTGCCGGAGACGGGCGTCCATTAATCGCCTTCGGCCGCTGGAGCTACTTTACTGAGCGCGAGTCGCACATCATTCGCAACCGCGTTCTGCTAGATGACCCTCGCAAGGCTAAGGGCCATATCCAGATTTCGGGCTCTGATATCTGGCAGACCGTTAAACAGCCGCGCATTTTGCAACACGTTTTCGTGACTTTGGTCTCTATGACCGGCTTCACAGGGTTGACTCAATACACACCCAGCATGATCAAAGGGCTAGGATTTGGTGCTGTCAGGGCGAATGCCTTGGCTTCGGTTCCGGTCTACTGTGGCATGATCTGGCTGATTGTGCTGTCTTTTGCTGCGTGAGTGCTTATTATGACCACTATGATTATCAAACGGATTCTAACTCCTCCCAGCGATAAAACGAGACACCGTGGGCCCTTTGTACTCCTGGCCATCACTTGGAATGTGATTTCCTACGCTTGTCTCCGGACCAGTAGCCCCCACGCTTCACCTTGGCACCGGTATGGAGTTATTGCCGTCGCTAATGTCTCTTATTGCAGCATGCAGTAAGTTTCCCCGCCCCTAGTGTGTCTAAAGGCCACTCTGACTAGATATTAGTATCCTAAATGTTGGCTGGCTATCATTCTACTGCCGCACACCCCAGGAACGAAGTGTTGCCATGGCATTAGTCATTATGGCTGCTAACTGTGCTGGTATCGCTGGCTCACAGATTTTCCGCACTTCCGACGCCCCAAAGTACTTGCACGGTCTCACTGCCATCTGCTCTATTGCTGGTGCCTCGTGGGCGCTCGCTTTTGTGCTTTGTATTCAATATTATTTCCACCGGCAAAAGGCGGCTCCATCGGATAATGGGGTGGAGGCGAAAGCTTGACAAATTTAGCGATAGGTCATGGACGATGATGGATATATATGAATATAAATAACAACGCTTGTTGAATGCGCTCGCGCGATTCCTATATGTAACTGAAAAAAATAGAGATAATATATTATGATAGGCTTGAATTTGAATAAATTAGTTGCTTAGAGCTTTAAAATGGAACAAGACGAGAGGAATAAAGAGCCGAGGTCTGGTAGGAAAAAAATAAAAAAAATTAAAAAAAATAAAGAAAAAATAAAGAAACCCTATAGAATGTGATTTGAGCATAAAGATTCCCCTCCAAAAATTATATCCCATCGAATCAAAAGCATTTCCCATTCTCAACCCGAACCCAATCCATCCTGGCGCAAAAACACCGGGTTTTAAGCCGACATCAACCGACATCAACCGACATCAACCAGGGGCTACCCACTTTTAAGTCCGGATGTCTGCATGTCTGCATGTCAGCATCTTACATCCCCAAAAAAGAAATAGGGTACTCCGTATAGAGTTTATATTTCTAGAAATCATGGATCTGATATCCTCAAGGGGATTACCTACTCTGTACTTTATCAATTCCTGGGTTTATTCGTTTATTCGCGAATGAAATTTCTGCCCCGGACATAACATCAGTTAAAACCGTGATGAACAACCGATAATCCACTCAACGGGTCAAGTGGGCCTTTTCTTCACCTCGCAAACCTCAATGTGTGGCGATGTGGTTTGCAAGAACCCTCCGAGACGGAGCTTGATCTCTCCGCGTGGGTAATTTAAAGAATCGAGGACCCTGCAGGAATAGCTTGTACAATATAGATCTTATCCATTGAATCCATTTGAAACTACTGTATCCCAATTTTTTATACATTTTTATACATTCTGCATTATGTCTTCCACCGATTACAAGTTCGAGGGCTGGGTAGGCCTCGGCCCCGAAGCCGCCCAGGGAAAGATGGTCTGGCAGGAGTTCGAGCCGAAGCCATGGGAGGAGACCGATATAGATATCAAGGTCACTCACTGTGGTATCTGTGGCTCCGATTTGCACACTCTGCGCAGTGGATGGGTATGGCACATCCCCCGTGAGCATATTCGGGGTTGAATCATATTGCTAATACCAGTCTTCATTTCCACAGGGACCTACCAACTACCCTTGCTGCGTCGGCCACGAGGTCGTCGGAACGGCCGTCCGTGTCGGATCCCAAGCTGTGGGAGATATCAAGATCGGCGACCGTGTCGGTGTCGGTGCCCAGAGCGGCTCGTGCCAGAACAAGGATGGGGACTGTGAATCCTGTGCCTCGGGTCTCGAGCAGCACTGCAATAAGATGGTCGGCACGTACAATGGTACCTTTGCCAACGGTGGCAAGTCGTACGGTGGTTACTCCACATACAACCGCTCTCCTTCACACTTCGTGATCAAGATCCCGGATGCTATCTCCTCTGCCGATGCGGCGCCTATGCTCTGTGGTGGTATTACTACCTACTCGCCTCTCAAGCGAAACGGCTGCGGTCCTGGAAAAACCGTTGGTGTCGTCGGTGTTGGTGGTCTTGGCCACTTTGCTATTTTGTTCGCCAAGGCACTCGGTGCTGACCGTGTCGTCGCTATCTCCCGCAAGTCTGATAAGAAGGAGGATGCGCTCAAGCTTGGCGCTGATGACTTCATTGCTACCGGTGAGGATGACGACTGGGCTACCCGTCACGCTAGCTCTATTGACTTGATCATCTCCACTGCCTCCTCTTCCAAGATGCCCATTGTCCAGTATTGTGGGCTTCTGCGCGTCCACGGTACCTTCATTCAGCTCGGTGCCCCCGAGGATGGCGCTCTTGAAATCCCGGCTTTCGTCCTCATCGTCAAGGGTCTCAAGCTGGGTGGCTCATTGATCGGTAGCCCTAGTGAGATTCGGGAGATGTTGGAGTTAGCTGCGGCTAAGGGTGTCAAGCCTTGGATTCAGGAGCGCCCGATGAATGATGCCAACCAGGCTATCGTTGATATGAATAATGGTGATGCTCGTTACCGCTATGTTCTGACGAACGAGCAGTGAAGGGATACAGTATGAATGAGTGATGATTATGTGAGAGTTTAGTTCCAATGATTGGCGTTCAATGTATAGAAGCAGTTAAATTTAGAACGAAATTAGAACAATGTTTTATACGTGCAGATTGTTGCCATGAAGTGTGAACCAGTAGAAATTTATAAACCTGTCTATTTGCCAAGGTCCTCATCACCGATCCATCTCATAGGGGACTATGTCACCGCTTACTGATTTGTTTGGACTCTCTCAAGGTCCTGAATTCCAGGCGTCCTTCAAGCAATTGCTTTTCCTTCATACATACTCTCACAGTTTCCTGAATAAGTTCGCGGGAGTGATTTCTATTGTACCCCTCTGCCCTCTATAGAGCCCAAGTCAGCCTGTCATCCATCAAGGGCGTGCATCTAGTGTGTATAAATACTGATATAGCTATGTACTCGTGTTAAACGAGCTATGTATTGCTCTTTGGCTAACTAGATCTCCAAGTAACCATGTGAGAAAGCCTAGACTTAATATTGCGTCGTAATTTACAATTTGACGCAGTGCGATGATTTCTGAAGGTTTTACAATATCATATCATACATGACTTCAAGGATAAGGTCACGAAAGCACATTGTTTTGAACATACAATCTGTGGGTGCAACATGTTACGATGAAGTTCTCTAGCTAGACATGCGTCACAATTTATACACTCAGTTTTACTCTACTCCCGCCAAGGAAAGGTTCATAGTCAACTAACCACAATTACTTTATTTTTTTTTACCCAACATTAGCTCTCTGCATCACTTCATCGACGATGGGGGTCGATACATCAAGCCGCATGCAATCCTCGGGACCGGCGACGTAGCACTTGTTGTCCAACGGGGGACCGTGGTAATCAGAAAGAGGATATATTTAGATGAACTTTTTGATACCTTCATACTGAAAGACAATGGGAGTAAATGGGAGGTCTCTTTCTAACCGCCTAATAGTCTTGGCACCCTGGTCGCTCGGCAACTCATCTCATCACATATCACATTCACATTCACTCTCCACCACTCTTACCTCTACACACGAAGGGATCTCCCACATAAAAACCCGCCCGGAATCCAGTTGTGCTTGTTCAAAATTCCCCAGTTCTTTTCCAATTTATCCATCATACTTCAAATCTCTCATCTACGAAACATGTCTTCAAAAAATCGAGTTCACGAAACAGATAAGCACCTAGAACAGCGCTGGTTCTTGATAGAGCTTGAGCAAGCCATTGAGGCCCTTGATATGCACAAACTTGATGCAACACAACTCAAGAAATGGAACGTCAACCTCTGCCATATGAGTCTCGATCAAAACTCAGAGCTCAAGCCCCGCTTTTTCGCGCCAAGGCCCAACCTCCCGCAACCTAGCGATGAGATACTCAATGAGGCCTGTTTAGTTAGAGATCCAGAGCAGTGTTTTGACGACCCGTACGCTCGTGCATGCGCTATTCACGATGACTGGGACTCTTATGCTTTCCACCAAGTACGTGTCGCTTATGACGGGCCGTGGCGTTCAAAGCAGTAAGTCCAACGCTATTTAGAGCTATATCGTTCTATTAGTTCATTATATCTAACGCTAGTCGATAGACCTATCGATTACACCCCTTACAAGGACTTATATCAAGATGGCGGTCCCGTACTCGGCCTTCCCGCATTTGGCGCTTTTAGAATGATAGATAGTGCTGGGAGCAAATTTCCGCATTTTAAAGCAGTCATTTATAACGACATGGAGGCGGACGATAAGACCTGTTTCCGTGGAGAACTCTTGATCAGTCTTCGCCTGATGTTAGGCCAATTGAGTAAAGTGCGCCTAGTTCACCATCAAATAGCACCAGTAATTCTCTATCCCCCCTTTCCCCTATTCTATTATACATTTGGGGGTTGCTAATAGGGTACTTCATAGGTTTTACTTATCTCATTGGCGGGCATGCGTGCACGTTTATTAGAGTGCTATTTTGACGAGAACTCAAATTCCCTTATCATGCGCTCTTCTAATCTCTACGAATTATCCAACAAGACGTCGATATCCACAGCGTTCAAGACCCTCACCGAGTACTTTCTTGGGGATCCAGTAGGGAATACGGTCTAAGCTAGGCTATATTCTTTTTTTTTGGGTCGGGTAAGGCATCAAATGGCTTGGAGTTTGGTTTTATTTTCTTGGATATTGACGTTGGCGAAGCTGGTCTTAAGCGCTATTGCCACATTTTTCATGAAATAAGGCGATAAATTCAACCCATTAAGCAAATCTCACATTTCGGATATGGTATCCGAGCGAAACTCTTGTATTTGATGCAACTACTGATACAACCACAGGTAAAGTATGTATGCAGGTAAAAGTAGTTGAAATAGGATGGACTGGGGAGAGAGAGAAGGTGAGAGAGGAAGGAAGACTATCTAGTTAGTATAGGTTTCTCAAGGAGTATGAAAATTTCTAAGAAGCAGAATTCCGCCTGACCATACCGACAGAACATCGAATTCTCCGGGGGAAAATGATCCTATTGGTATTCTCTAGAAGACAGCCATTCTTTCCACTCCGCAGTCTCCATTGATCCTGTCTAAACCCTTCAATCCCTCTCATCAAATTAATTGATCTCCTGGAGATCAGCAATCAAGAGAAATTGAGTGCAGTGATAAAACGGAAGTGTTGTGCATCGAGCACAACATCTTGCATGTTAGGGGGCCGGACAGGAACGTCGAAGAGAGCACAATATGGGATTGTAAGTGGGGCACCATCAACTGTAGTTGCGGTCACATCCACTTCAGCATACGAATACGGCTGCTGTGTATTCAACGTCTGTTGGAGGAGGGCTGGCACGTTGCTGGGATTTTGGCGGAGGCTGTTAATGTAGGCTCTGGTCAAGGGTCGAGGGGCATTAGGTGGAGCAAGCTGCCATTGTTCAAAATGTACAGCGGTCTTCTTGATGGAGATGATGATCACTATACGCACTTCTCCATTAGAGGCTCCGAACCACCATCTAGTATCCTGACGCAGTCTTGGTAGGCTCTCAGATACACCTGTTTCAATAACCACGGTGGGCCATTGCAAACTCGTACTAGATGGCCAACGTGTAGAGGGGCTAAATACTTGGTCTCCCTCTTTACCCCGCGACGGGGATTTGTATCGCGTCGTTCCGCCCCAACGATATTGCTCATTGAGCCCCATGCTATCCAGTTGCAGATTGACTTTCTGTAAGAGTCCAGTAGTGGTGTATTCATGGCGATACCCTGGGATAACGCGTAAAAGACCTGTACCATCTTCAAACTCAAACCGGTAGTTCACTCCCTTTAGGCATTCATGGTCCTCGAAGAGTCGCTCGGAGATGCGGGGGCTTATTTTGAGTAGAACAAGGAACTGGTTGCCGTTTTCTTCCTCGTCCTTTTCAAGTGTATCTGCAATCTTCTCAGCTTCGAGCTGAACATATTTCAGACGTCTGAATATGCGAGTTACGACACCAGATGGGAGCTCTGTCGTGACGTCAGACATTTGGGGTACGGAAGAAAGAGCTTCGGAGGGCATGTCATCAGGAGAAGAAATGGATCGAGGCGAAAGGAATCGAGAGTCAGAGTGAGGAAGAAGTAAAGAATCGACAGCGGGTTCCATATTTAGGAATCAGGATGACGTCAAATTTTGTGGGACGATGAAGGTGACCCGGACTTTTTCCGACGGATCGATGGAGTCTCTGGGAGACGAAAGCACAAGCTCACTGAAATGATAGTTAGATGTGGGGGATGTTGCCTGGGGAGGAACAGGCAAGGAATTGATGTCGACTGGAGAGAAGATCTGCAGGAGCTCCCGGGGAAGGAATTGAGAACCCCACAAACTCACTCAGTAGATCGATTGTAGAGATTATAACGGTGAAATGGAAAATGATAGACAAGTGCTCGACGGTTGATGAATGGACGATAGACAAGATTTCAACCCTGCTCCAGTAAAGAGATACAGCTGGAGAGCAAATAAGATGACAACTTTGAGCAGTCCCGGAATGAATGTTTGGTGATCAGTCTGCCACAAAGATGAGACTGTTCTCAAAAAGTCTCGCTTTGTGAAGTTGAGTTTCTCTTTCTTTTGGTCTACAACGACGCCATCTACCGTCAAAGCTTTTTTTATCCACTACATCCAGGTGAGTTTAAGATGATCTTAGAGGGGAAGTTATGAAAGAACCAACCATTTTTATTTCCTTTCGATCGTCTAGGACGATTTTAGTTCTTATGAATTGCTCGAATCCACCAAAGAATTGCTCGGCATATGCACTCACGGTTCTCACCGTGGGTAGACCATCGTCATTCAGTCGTCCTTGGATCGAACTTACGTGCTAGCGAATATACGCTTTAATCATCTTATATGTTAGAGTAGGAGAACCGAGGGAAGTTTTATAATATTCGTACCCGTTCTCCGGGTCTATTATGAACCTAAAGGAAGGTCAGTAGAATGCGTGAATAGGAAAGGATTACCACTTCAGATACTATCATACTACGTAACTCACTCGAGCTAAAGGATTATAGTTTCTTAGTGTAATTCGTTAGTTTTAGGGAGCCTTTTGTCTTTCTCCCGAATTAAGTCCTCCTCTTTATAGGCTCTGGGGGTATAACCATTCTTTTCCCGCTATATCCGGCGCCTCTCCTTCGCGAGTTCATCGCGCTTGGTAAAGAAGTCTTTTCGGCCTATAATCAAGTGCGGCGCGACCTAGAGGTAGTAGATATATTCAATATAATAGAATGTAATATTAAATCAAAGTATAAGGTAAAAGGCGCTTAGATAGAAGATAGGTTGATTATTATATGCTAATGCTACCATACGGTTTGCTTTTATATCTGAGATCTTAAGCTCAAGCCGCTCTGAATTGAAAGAAGGATAGAAGTAATATCATGAAATAGATAGGGCTCTCCACTCTATCCTACGCCCTTTCGTTATAACGTATTTACTTAATAAGATATAGTGCTCTAAAAATTGAGGGTAGTAGTAATACTATTAACGAACTAACTATCATAGTATAAACGACCCTATAGGGGCTAATCTCTTCTAGGTATAGTCTACGGTGGGCTAAGTATATTAGTGTTACTCACCGATTAGACACTAAGTATCACTGAGTAATTAGGGAGTATCTAATAAGCACTCACTAAGCACTCACTAAGTAATAGTCATTCTACACGTTACTAAACTAAGCATGATCACTGATCTGAGTCCGTGCTAACATCTACTCAGTGAGCCTAAGTCTAAGCACCCTCATAAAAGCGGCGGCAGACCAAATAGGAAAGCCCCACACGCTAGGGAAAATCCGGTACGTATAGTTATATATGTACATATGTAGCACTTGAAATACCAGCGGTCAAAGCTTCTTTTAAAGATGGTTCATTTTTAGCGGATGATCAGCCGGATGTCCCCGAAGCTATTCACACGAGCCGATCATATCCGAGTCTCAGCTACGCCGAGTGTCCACAAACCCTTGAAGACCCTACAAGGGTTGAGTTGCAGAGATTGCAGCGCCCCTACCCAAGGCCCCAAGCGCTAATGCAGGCTTAAGAGACCGAGCTACGAAACGCAATCAGGTACAATTGTTGTTCGTCTGTCCGCGGATTGGTTAGCCAAGGCCATTGGGCTCCTGGCCTTCTTTTGGATTTGCTTTTGGGAGGACTTGTAGCCACTAGAGGAAGCTCCTGTCTTCAGCTCTGTACATGACAATCCCTTATCCTGTGCGTGACACCGATCGACCTAGAACGTAAGTCAGGTTTCAATCACGATGTGTGATTATGCATCTCATCTCATAATTCATTGTCCCTGTAAATAATACTGAAGGAATTTGACTGATTTCCCAGTGATTTTCAGTTTTTTAAGGGAGGGAGGGGAGGGGGAGGGGGAAGGTTTGATATTCACTCTAAGACTGTACCTATATTTCTACGGCTCGGCCTATTTTTTTTTTTAGTTTTAACAGCTGAGATCTATCGAATTTAAGACTAAGCTAGACTGTAAATGTACTCTGTATCCTCCTCCACAATGCCAGCTTCTCGTATTGTAAATGAGGAGTCTACTCGTATCATCTATTGCACCATTCGGGTTACTGATTTAGGACTAATTTAGTACGGCGCTAAGCTCCCTGGACTACAGTTATTTGTTTCAGGGCGAGTACGTGCCAAGTAATCAAAATTCTCGATATGACCTCCTTTCATGACATTTCTCAGCTTGCAATACCTGCCCAATGTTAAGCTGTGGTATGAATAGGTCTCCCCAAGCTGGATATGAAGGAAACTATTGAATCTATGTATATATTTTTATTATTTTTTTTTTTATTTTTTCTGTTTGAAGTATGGATTATATGTTTTGAAATATAATCCAGTATAATCCAGGTAAGCACTTTGTCAAATGGGTGATTTTGAGTACTATGAGTCCTACATAATACGAAGTTGACCTCGATAGGCTCGAATTTTTTCCTCTTTAAGGATGTGAAGGGTGTATTGAGTTTAAATATTTCAATTTTTTCCTTATAATTATATGAATATATATTTATATATAAAAATAATATTAACTATATACATATAAATATATACATATAAATATATATAATATAAATATATATAATATAAATATATTTATATATTTATTCTCCTACACATTCGACTCAAATATCAGTCTCCTGCACTTGGAGATGAATGATTGGTCACTTGTTATCTAATTGGGGCTAAACCTTGAAAATCCCCCCCCATTGCAGCTGTCGTCTTCTCTTCAGAAACTCCCCCCCCCCCCCAAAGGATGATTCCAATAAAGAGCCAACACTCCCCTCACATGAGGAGTCCAAACACATTATCCCATTTATCCACTTAGCCACTTATCCACTTACCTACTGTTTGAAAGATGCCCTTATCCGAACCTCGCCAGATCAAAAAACCCCGATTGTCGCTCAGTTGCATCGTTTGTCGACGACGCAAGGTTCGCTGTGGTCGCGAACAGCCAGAATGTGCCAACTGTGTGCGCATGAAAGAGAATTGTGTCTATAGGGCCATGGTCCGTGACCAGTCCACCGGCCGTGTACGACCAGTATCGCCCCAAGACAGAGACTCTAGAGATTCTACAGATGCTCGCCCAGACCTCCTTTGGCCCCATTGGGGCCGAGACGCCGATGCGCCAAATCCCGATAAACATTCTAGACCTCGTCCTCAGTTATCCTCCAATATTAGTTCTTCCCCACATCGACAAGAGCCATACCCAACAGTCCCCTCTTGGGAAGAGGCCATCCAGCTTCCCAGTTATCGAGATGCGAGCGTTCCTCAAATTGGCGGGAGCTCGACAACCCGGGATCCTTCCCCTGTGCCATCAACAAGCTACTTCTCGGCCCTCAACGATCCCCTCTGCCGCGATTATTTGAGTATACGACGAGGTGGCCGCGTGCGATATATTGGGCGGACCTTTTGGGGTTTCGTTGCTGGAAAGGTGAGTCTGATTTTAGGGGGAGGGGGAAAAAAAAAAGAACAGAATAAATGGAACTGCAATCTGCGACTAGAAATGTCACCCGGTAAGATTATAGCTGACCTCAGTTAATCTTTCGGTAGGAGCCTCTGAGCGATGATTTCTTCGACGAAAACCGGCACGCCCACCCCGATCTTCCCCTTCCACATATCTCCTCTCTGGGCATGTTTAATCTCCTACGGTCGCTACCCACTAAGCCCGTGAGTGATGCCCTGCTCGAGACGTTTTTCCTTGCCGTATGGTCACTTGTTCCACTCCTACACCCGCCTTCCCTACAGGCAGATTATGACGAGTTTTGGGATTGGTGTCGGAATAGCGAGAGCGCTTTACCCCCGGCTAAACTTCGCGACGATCCTACCTTTATATGCCTCCTCTTTGCAGTCCTGTATTGTGGGGCATCTGCCGCGCCAGCAACCAGCTGGACGTCCAGCCACCTGCGGGGGTTACAGAAGGAGACGACAGTGAGCCACCTCAAGTCGGCATATACAACGAGTCTTTCTCTATGTCAACATTTAAAACATCCAACATTAAATACACTGGTCTCAACTTTGCTGACGGCACCGTTCTTGGACCGGCCCTTCGAGCCCATGTGCAGTCTGGTTCATGTGAGCACGACGGTGCGCATTGCCCAGACTATGGGTTTACACCGGGAGGGAACATGGTCTGCGCTGAGTTCTATTGACAAAGAAATCCGACGTCGGGTCTGGTGGCACGTTGTTTCTATCGATGTGCAGTCGAGCATTTCCACGGGCCTGACCCCCTGTTGTGGGAACGAGGGATTGGAGACCGTGAGCATGGTTGACATTCACCATGAAGAGTCCAGCGATATTCCCGCCGGGACTTCCCCGCGCACCGACCCTGTGGCTAATGGACCATCGGTAGCAATCCTATACGCTATCGGACGCTTTCAAACTGCTCGATTACAAGCGAGGATTGTGGCGCACTTGCAGAGTGCGCAGGGACCAACCCAGGACGGATTTGGCGAGCTGGTCACAGACGCCAAGGAGCTTCTGCATAATATCGATTCACTTATCGCGCGCGTTCCTACACAGGGAATCCCCGAGAGGGGGTACATTCCATCCCGTCTGGCTAACGCATCTCCATCTACGCATCCCTCATTATACAAAGATGATGCAAGCCAGCCGACCGTCTTCGCCGCATGGACACGAATCATACTAACATTGTTGAAATCAGAAATAGCCATTTTACTACAGAAACCATTTCTGCCACCCCCAGACAGTACGAATACGCAATCACGCAAGTCATGGACCAGGTATGAATCATCTCGCCCTATATCTTATCCCTATCCTGCATAATCTAGTGCATCTCCCGTTACATACCCTCTTCGTACAGCAAATTCTGTCCAGTATGAGTAACTATCCATTTACATTGACCCTTGATCACCATATTGTTATGATAGATATTAACACGCGATTTGATGGTGCAGCATAGCGCAGCTCTGCGTGAACTATTTGCGTATTTACCTGCAGCTGTATCAAACACCTGCATTCTCCCCTTACGCGTGGTTCTGCTCCATCCACTATGGGCCTCTCCAATGCGTATTCATTACCCTAATGTACCTCCATTCCTTTGAGGAGTCCGAAGAGACCTTGCTGGCCAGATATTGCGTCGATGAGGTTATACATCACTGCCTGGCCCAGTATCAAGCTCCAGATTCGTCCTCGACGAGGACCAAACCCGGCGATACTGATTCCAATGCGAGCAAGACGCAGATGCCATTGGCCATCCAGATTCTCGTTGACCTTCATGAACGCCTCGACTCATCTCTCGGAGCTGAAGACCAGCCCCCATTGTCATTGGACATGATCCAATGTCAAATCCGCTGCCCTGCGTTGCACCTTGCTACCAAGGCGTCAGAGCTACGCGGGACACCCCACCAACCCTCTTCTAATGCATCCTCTTCCACGACTCGCACCAATCGCAATTGCGAGACCCCATCTACGACCGCAGGGCCACCTCCAATGGTTGTTGGTAACAAGCCAGGCGCGCCGGACAACGTCTTTGTCGATGGGAGTGACTCGGGCTTGGATATGGACTTTCTTGCTACGATTTCGGATCTGGAAGCCTGGTCTTCGTCATTGATTTTGGAACCCGACAATCTCCTTTCACATCCTGATAATATAACGCCTGATCACGCCGTAATCACAGGGTTAGGTCCACAAAGTGCAGCGTCTGGTCGCCGAGGCGTGCATGAAGGTCTCGATTTCCCAGCGTGATAATTCTACGATAGGTGGTCTTCTTTTTGGTTTTCTTTTTCTTGTAAGCAAAAAGAATGTATAGACCTAGGAGCAAATATTTATAGACCTGCTTCATCCAATCAGATGATTTGACCTTGGTTCCACAAGATCCGGACCCCACGCGAGCCTGCATGATCCATCATTGTCCCTTTACGGACTGTACCTACTGCACCACGAGGCACATATATTTTGCGAGATCTCACATGCATACATGCCCATCCAAGCAGCCCGATACGACCATCCCCCTCACCCTGCAGCCTTCCAATCACATCCCGCGAATCAATCCCTCGGAAACGCCTGTTTAGCGTGCCTGGTGTCACCTACACGGTCCACACACCCCGTATCGAGGTCAGCTAGGTATATCATATATCCCACAATCGGCCGAGTAATCTGCAGTAAGCCTTGTGCCAGTTGTCCTCGGACCTTCGCGGTCGGCCTCGCAGCTTATGGCGTAGCATACTGACAAAGGATCTCGGACTTGGCTCGCGCAAACTCTTGGAGAATAGTCTCGGCCCTCGCAGCGGAGCGAGGAGATATTTTACACTTGTACGCCCGCGGACACACAAGGAACCCCTCGGTGTACCCCGTGATAGGGTCGGTGTCGATTGCGACCGCCTTCCCCGACTCATTGAGCTCCGGCTCGAACCGGAACCCCCACAGCAACTTCGCCGCTCCGAGGAACATGCTGCGCTCTGACAGGTGAATCCCTGGGCAGAGCCGTCGGCCAGCCCCGTAGATATAGTGATCCCGCTGCATGTAGTCCGGTGAGGCTGCGTAGTCCGAGGCCAGGCTATGTCGCCCTTCATAGTGACTGGGGTCGAACCGGTCGGAATTGGGGAATACGCTTTCGTCGTGGTGGAGGCCCCACACGTTCAGAAACACTGTTGTCCCCTTCGGTAGGAGATACCCGTTCACCCAGTCATCTTGGTTGAGGGCATGCGGGAATGATAGTGGCGTCACCGGCCGCCAGCGCATCGTCTCTTTCACAATCATGTTGATATAGGGTAGACTGCTGAAATCCGCCCATGTCGGGGATCGGTCTTCACCACAGACAGCGTCAATCTCGGCGCGTGCTCGCTCCTGTACTTCCGGATGCTGCACCAGCGCCTGAATCATTACCAGGAGCATTGTGGACCCGGTGTCAGATCCACCCTCCATCATAACGCCACCGAGGAAATCAACCTGATTATCAGTCAGATTTTCCTTCTCCTGTAGGTCCAGGACGTGGTCAATGAACGTGCGAGCTCGGCTTTGCGAGCCCTGCTCAGCCTGTCGTCGAGCCTCGATCGCCCTTCGCCGGAAGGACCCGTACAACGCTTTCATGCCGCTGCCCACCTCCTTCGACCGATCCACCCAGTTGCCTAGCCACCGCTGTGGAATCCATTTCAGCCACGGGAAGATATCGACAGGAGGCGTGGCGCCGGTCTCCATGACCTTGGACCATTGCTCCATAATCTCGTAGAGTTCCTGCATATGTGGCGTATCCCACGACGGGGTACGAATCCCATATAACAGACTCATGATTATACTGTTCGTGGTGCGTTTCGTATGCAGCATATGTTTCTCTGGATACAGGAGGAAGTCACGCATCATCTGCGTGTGCTCTGCTTCGAGCAGACTGATGTGCTCTTTCTCGCACATGCTCGCCATGAAGTGCTGGTGCACTGTCTTGCGAAATAGCCGCCAAGTCTCGTTGTTATCCATAACGAGGAGGTGGTCACCGCCAGTTATGAGGTTCTGTCCGACGTAAGAGGTTGGTCGTGAGCTGTATAGGGCGCTGCGCTTGTCAAGCAGCTCCTTGACCAGACCTCGATCGGTGATCACCACGGCGGTGGCTGGGCCGATACGGAAGCTATAGAGACCTCCATAGATTCTCGCCCATTCAGTGAACCTGTTAAGGTTAGAAATGACACAGTTAATCATGTAGACGAGGAAGAACCAACTTTTGATGTGCGCGCACACCCGGGATCTGGTGGATGTTGCCAATGAGAGGGAGGCCAGGGGGACCTGCACTTCGTTAGCTTGCAATTTTCTTTAATTGATGAAAATAGAAAGGTCAATGGAATAAGTACCAGGAGGTAGTTTGCGTTGTATTCTCCAACTATTTAACATAGATCGGAAAAGCAGCAACACCAAGCCCAGCGCAGCCAGTGTGGCGACATAAAAACCCTCCATGATAGTTGATCAACGAATCTCAAACGAGCCCATAAAATGTTCTGTTTAAATCAAGGCGAGAAGACTCTCAGGAGATCCTAGTGTACAAAATGACAGGGGTACGACAATATATACTCCGAGGATACGATCATTACAGGAAATGAAGTCGGCCGACCTAGTATGTTCGCATGTCCGGACGAGAGACTGTATGGACCGAGATGACATAGTAAGCAATCGGTTATATTCCTAAGGGATATTGGCTCGACAGGTCTTGTCGGATTTGACAGCTTTTCTCTGCTAACACCGAACTCATACGCACTCCTCCTTGTATACAGTCCTCAATTGATCATGCATTTCTCTCCACATCCTCGTATATACGTCCCATTATAGTCGAGCTTCGTGGACTATCTCGTGGTTACCCTTCTCAATCCTGAATCGTGGAAATAACTCTACCGCCGCACCCCGAGCAACCTCCTGCTCCTTCTCCCCTTCTTGTGCAAAGAACTCCTCCATCATATCAACATACTTGTTAATAGTCTCAACTGGAGCATATGGAAAGTCACTGCCATACAGCACATGTCCAGTCTTCGCAAACCCGTTCTTACCCACCAGTAACTCCAAGTTCCCGGGGTTGCCGGAAAGCGCGAGATCGAGATAGAAGCCCTTAGCCTGCTCCAAGAATCTGTCTGGAGGGATCTCGGTCAGACCCGCATCGTAAAGTAGGCTTGCAGCCCGAGTAGCGAGAATAGGCAGTGTCCCACCTCCGTGCGACAAAATAATCTTAACATTGGGGTTCTTTGAGATAGTCCCCGAGGTGATCAGATCGACAGCTGTTCGGCATGTCTCGTGCGGATAATCAATGATAGGCTGCGGTAGCTTTTCATTGACCATCTCAGGCTTATTCTGAACATCCGAGGCGGTATTTGTCGGGTGGATGAAGACTACTGTATTTCGGCGGTTCAGTTCCTCCCAGAGCGGTGCAAAAGCCGAATGGCCGAGATACCCGGTTCCACTATACCGAGTATACAGAGTGATACCATCTGCCTGAAGTGTATCCAGAGCATAAGCGACTTCCTCAATGGCTGAGGGGATAGTTTCAGGTGTCAGATGCGGGAGACTGGCGAAGAAACCGAACCGGCTGGGATTTTCCTGGTGAAGTTGAAAGCCATAGAGATTTATTTGCCGGGCAAGAGTAGACGAGTCTGTAGGAGAATGAGATAGGATGGAGGTGCCGGGTGCGGTCAGGGAGAGAATGGCTGTGCGGGTGGAATGAGCGGTCATGAGGGAGAGGGTCGATTCTGGGGTCCATTTGGGGAGGTGCCAGCCGGAAGGGTCACCAGGAGTTGAGTTGAAGGCTGTTTATTGGTTAATTATGTTTCCATAGAGGATTTAAAGCTCAGATTAAGATACCATTGACATAGGCAGGGGGAATGAAGTGGTGGTGCACGTCGATACGATTCATAGTGATGAGGAGATGGGTTTACCGTATATCTGTATGATTGCATAGATGAATGAAGGAGAGTAAGTCGTAACATATATATATATATATATTGATCATAAGGTTGTATAGCTATAAACAAACGATGCACACGGCCGAGGAAGAACAAGACCGATCATGCTCGGCCGGAGGACATGCAGCCAGAGCAAGACCTATCAGCTTCGAGCTGAATACTGGTTCAGCCAGTGTGATGATAATTTCACACTCTGGAGCTTAGTGGTACACTTCCCTAGTCCAGTGCTGCATTCGCTAACGCAGCTCCATCTTCATATTGGCCAGGGAAACATCGAATACCCGCACCACAAAAAGCTCCAACAAGGACACACCCGTCAAATATAAGCCTAGCTTGATATTTGATTTGAAAACTCGGCCTCCTGAGTGTCGATCTTTTAGGTCCAACGACAAGATATGCCACGGCACACTCCCCATCCACACACCGAGTCCCAGCACCCAAAATATGGGAGACATACGCGCTCGCAGCGCGGTGACAGCAAAGAGCAATACCTGTAGACCCCCTAGCACGGACAGAAGGATCTGAACATTCTTCCCCATCAGCACTGCGAGTGACTTTACGCCGATCTTCTCGTCGTCCGGACGATCTTGCGTCGCATAGAAGATATCAAAGTAGACAACCCATGAGGCTGTAGCGAAGAATAGAGGAAGTGCCTCATCTAGACCCTTCAGATCTCCAGTAATTCCCACCCATCCAGGAAACACAGCGCCACCAATTATCGCTCCCAGAACGACTTGTGGGAATGGCATGATGCGCTTCATGAACGGGTAGATGGTGCTCAACACCCATACGGGAACGAAGCCTACTGTGACGGCGGGGCCCAGTGTGCCCCAAGTAACAGCAAGTGTGATAGGCAGCCAGCAGATAAAAGCCACAATGGCCTCAGAGGTGTTGATCATCCCAGCTGGCAGAGGGCGGACCTTGCATCGCTCGACATGTTTGTCGAGTTTTTGGTCACAGATATCGCTGAGATATTCGTCAGTAGAAGATAGGCACACTGCTTTTCTGACACTTACTTGAATGTACAAAATGCACAATGTGAAGCTGTCACACTGGCCCAGATGCCGAAGAGTAACCGGAGGAATGGCGCGAGTTCCAGCGACACATCTCGCATGCCGGCGGCCACACATGCCCCCCAGATGGCGGGATACCAACATAGCCATGCTTCACGGGTGTGTAACCGCGCCAGTTCCCATATACCGCGAGGAAGGTTGCGCTGGGACCTTGGGGTAGCAGAAACATTCATGCTGATGATGCTATTCGGATGACTGCCTCAATGAATGCAGATGTGCGCAATAAATGGTCCTTATACAAGACAAATTAAGATAATAAAAAGCAAAAGTTCATATTAGTGGTCGTTAGAAGATACATTTCAAAGCATCATCTCTTTATCAGTCGGGGCTCTCGGGGTCGGTCTTGCTAGGCCGAGTCGCATCAGGCATCGCATTAGGGCAGAGGGAATCCCACCTCGGCCGACAGCTGACCACTCAAGTCTAGGTTATGTCGCTAGAGGGTCTGACCGGCCGATAGTGGTTTATTGAATGAGATCAGAGACAGAAAGAAGCTCCTATTGGTGTTAGATAAAGTATTGAAATATAAAACATAACAACATTATAGAATCTTCACATTAATATATAGAGAGGGAGCTTTATTTGTTCGGATTCACTGCGAGGGAGATTGAAATCTTCAGATCAACTTGTTTAATAATTTTTTTTTATCATCGCGTCCACATTACACAGCATAATGATTGCTTCAACCAGTAGCACAGAGCTGGTCACACCCGCCGAGGGTTCCAACGATAGCAAAGGCACAACGACCCCTGTAACTAGCGCCGAGGACGCTGAAATGCAAGATGATCTCCGCCAGAATGATACCCATGACGACATTGCCATAATAGGCATGGCATGTCGGGTCCCAGGAGACGTGAAGTCCCCCTCCGCACTGTGGCAGTTCCTCCTTGAGAAAGGTGATGGTTCAGGCGACATGCCCGCCTGGCGATGGGATCCCTATCGACAACGCCATCCTCGCAACGCAGCCGTACTAGCTAAAACCACCGCCAAGGGCTACTTCCTCAACGACATCGACCAGTTCGATGCTGCCTTCTTTGCCATCTCCCCCCGCGAGGCGGAGCAGATGGACCCCCAGCAGCGCATTGCGCTCGAGGTTGCCTGGGAGGCCTTGGAGGATGCAGGCATCTCTCCTTCCCGTCTCGCGGGCTCAAACACTTCCGTATATATGGGTGTCAACTCTGATGACTATGCCAAGCTGGTCTTGGAAGACCTTCCCGATGTCGGTGCCCATATGGGCGTTGGCACGGCCTACTGCGGAATTCCCAGCCGCATATCCTATCTGCTGGATCTGATGGGTCCCAGCGTTGCACTGGATGCCGCCTGTGCATCATCCCTGGTCGCAGTACACCATGCCCGACAGGCTATCCGCGCTGGCGAGACCGATCTAGCCATCGCCGGCGGTGTCAACGCACTCCTCGGACCCGGGTTGACCCGTGTGCTGGACGAGGCAGGCGCCATCTCCGCAGATGGGAAGTGTCGTTCCTTCGACGACTCTGCTAGCGGGTACGGCCGGGGCGAAGGAGCTGGTGTGGTCATCCTCAAGCGTCTGGATAAAGCCTTAACGGACGGTGACCAGGTGTTGGCTGTACTCAAGGGGAGTGCGGTAGCCTCAGACGGCAAAACGCTTGGAATCATGGCCCCCAACGCGCAGGCACAGCTTCTCGTTGCCCAAAAGGCACTCAAAGAGGCGAAGGTGACGTCTGACTCCATCAACTATATTGAGGCCCATGCCACTTCTACATCACTGGGCGATCCCACAGAAACGAGTGCCCTAGCTGAAGTATATGGTGTAGGATCTGGACGACATCCATCTGACACGTGCTATATCGGTTCGATCAAGCCGAACATCGGCCATTTGGAAGCCGGTGCTGGTGTCATGGGTCTCATCAAGGCGGTCCTTGTGATTCGCCATGGCCAGGTGCCCCCGCAGGCTAATCTGCAGATATTGAACAGTAAAATCGCATGGAAGGAGAGCTTACTGCGTCCGGCCCGTGAGCTAGTGACACTGCCCAATAGCGGTCCATCACGACCATTGCGGGCGGCCATAGCGTCATATGGATACAGCGGTACAGTATCCCATGCGATTATCGAGGCCTTTGAAGGACGATCCTTGTTCGCCGAGCGACTGGCCCAGATCCCGGACCGTGATGCTACGCCGGTTCTCCTTCTCTTGTCCGTGCCTCAAGCGAACCGAATCAGTACAACAGCCGAGGGCCTAAGCCAGTGGTTGCGCGACACTAATGGATCCATATCCCTGGAGACAGTCGCCTCCACGCTATCGCAACGCCGCGCACATCATCGCTTCCGCCATGCCATCGTCGCTGATTCTGTCGCAAATGCCATAGCTACCCTCGACGATCTGGCCAAGAATGTGCCAAATCGCTGGGCGATCAACGACCGAATTGGAAGCGAGGCGGCCAAGGGCCCAGTTTGGGTGTTCTCAGGGCATGGTGCGCAGTGGCCAGACATGGGTCGCGAATTATTCCACTCTAGCCCGGTATTCGGGGAAGTGGTGCGCAACCTGGAACCGATCATTCAAGCCGAGTTAGGATTCTCGGCGATTGAAACCCTGCAAACCGGCTGTCCAGATCGCACTGATGTTATCCAGGCGATGACATTCCTTATGCATCTGGGCATTGCTGCCGCGCTCGAGGCGGAGTCTGGTCCTCCTAGCGCTGTCGTGGGCCACTCCCTGGGCGAGGCTGCCGCGGCAGTCATCTCCGGAGCTCTGACCTGGCATGAAGCAGCCCTAGTAGTATGTCGGCGAGCGCGCCTTTACCGTGACCTCATGGGAGAAGGTGCCATGGTCCTGGTTGGGCTGCCGGCGTCTGAGGCCCGTGCTCGTATCGCCACGCACCCCGGCGCGTCCGTCGCGATTGAGACCTCGCCCACCACGTGCGTGGTATCCGGCACTGTTGACGCGGTCCACAAAATATCTGAAGAATGGCGTGAAGAAGCTATTCAGGTGCGTGCCGTCGCCACAGATGTGCCCTTCCATACACCGTTGCTGGAAAAGCTGGCGGATCCCCTCCGCGACGCACTGAGTGGTGAGCTTCACCCTCAGGTGCCACATCGGCCGCTGTATTCAACTTCGCTGCTGGATCCACGCTCAGAGGTACCTCGCGATGCGGAATACTGGGTGATGAATATGATCCAACCGGTCTTGCTCCAGTCTACAGTGGTGGCACTCGTCGACGATGGATTCCGCGCATTTGTCGAGGTAGCGAGTCATCCCATCATAACGCACTCGATCACCGAGACTATCAGCGAGCAAACGACGGACCGTTTCATGGCGACACCCACAATGTTGCGTAAGCAGCCGGCACGAAAGAGCATCTTGGCAGCCGTGGGCCGTCTGCATTGCTTCGGCTGCGCTGTGAAGTCCACAGATCTTGACCCGACTGCGCCATGGAGTTCATCAGTGCCGAGTACAATTTGGCATCACCAGCCATTCTATCGTGCTGTGAGCGGGATGACGGCTGCACAACTGGCGCCAACTCACAAGCCGGCCGCCAATGACTTGCTGGGGGCTCGCACCGCGCTGTGGGGAACAGACGAGGTACTTTATCAAACCCGCCTCGAGGAAGACAATCGGCCTTTCCCCGGTCGCCATCCACTCCATGGGTCAGAGATCGTGCCTGCCGCTGTGCTCTTGCACACATTCCTGCGTGCACTCTCTCCAAGGAGCGTGGATGAAGTGGCACTTCAGGTGCCCGTAGTGGTGTCTCCGGCCCGCGAAATCCAGATCCGGCATAACACACGTAGCATCACTATCACATCTCGTCTGGAGGAGTCAACAAGCAGTGAAGATGGTTCGTGGCTTGTTAATACCACCGCAACCGTGGGCACGGCTAATGCAGCACCCTCCATCAGCCATATCAACATAGCGGAGATCGGGAAAAGACTGCCACGGAAACTGTCGGATAGCTTTTCGATGGACTACCTCGCCTCGGTAGGCGTTTCTGCCATGGGATTCCCATGGCGGGTAGTTCACCACGTGGCCAGCGAAAACGAGATGCTGGCTAGGGTAGACGCCAATCCGGACAGCCTGCCCGGCATGGATGATCTTTTGACATCCGTCATGGATGCAGCAACCTCCATAGCCTCCACCCTTTGGCATTGTGAACCCCGACTCCGCATGCCCACAGCCGTCCGTCGCGTAGTGGCCGTTGACGTGGCCACTCCGCAAGTCGTGTACATTCACTGCACGAAAGCACAATCCTCCATCGACGTAGCTGACGTGATCATCAGCGGCGAGGATGGAACAGTGCTAGTGGAACTTCAGGGTATGGCCTTCGCTGGTGTTGAGGGCGAGTCGCTGTCGCGAAAAAGTACCTCTGGCCTGGTGCACCAAATCAGCTGGCCGCCCGCCACGCTGGTTGAGGAGCCGCTGGAATTCGCCCACATCGCCTTCCTGGCGCCAGATGCGCCCAAGACCCACGTGGAAAGCTACCAGAGGCAGCTCCAGAACATAGGTATCTCCACCTCTATCCACCAGCATGCCTCCGACTTGCCCTTGACAACTCATTCGTCCCTGGCGGTCGTCTATCTCCCTCAAGTCACAGATCAAATCTTTGAGACCGCCACCAGCGCCTGCAATGGCCTCGTATCAGCAGCCCAGTTCATTCTGTCCTTCCCGAAGAAACCCGCCGTGAGGCTTTTCGGCTTCATCTCCGAAACTAATCTAGGTCACAGCGCCCTCACTGGCCTTGGTCGGATTCTGCACACCGAACACCCTGAAATCTGGGGTAGTCTCATCGACCTGGAAGACCCTTCGGTCTTCCCGCTCATGGCAATGCGCTACGTGCGTAACACCGACGTGATCAAGATCCAGGATGGGGTCCCGCGTACTGCTCGTCTCCGCCCGCTCCGATCCGCTCCGCTCCACACCACCGCTGGACCTTCTGCTCTCACATTCTCGGCAGCATCCACATATCTAATCACCGGTGGACTCGGCTGTCTTGGCCTCTCCGTAGCCCAGTGGATGGTCAGTCAAGGCGCGAGACGTATTCTCCTGGTCTCTCGTCGCTCTCTACCGCCGCGCTCCACCTGGACTGCCTCCTCACATGAACCCGAGACTCAGTCCATCATCCAAAGTGTCCTCTCTCTTGAACGCCTCGGTGCCACTATCCACTCCCTGGCCATAGACATTTCTGATCCATCTGCTGTCATCAACCTTCGCTCGGCCCTCACCATACTCAACCTCCCACCCGTCGCCGGCGTAGTCCACGCCGCCGGCGTCCTCCGTGACCAGCTCATTGAGCAAATCACTCCAGAGGCCTTTGAAGCCGTCCTTGCCCCGAAGATCGCAGGCGCTTTGGCGCTGCACACCGTCTTCCCTCCCAACTCCCCTGAACTGGACTTCTTCGTCCTCTTCTCTTCTTGTGGCCAACTCCTGGGATTCCCGGGCCAGGGGTCGTATGCAAGTGGGAATTCATTCTTGGACGCTTTGGCGCGGTCACGAAGAAAGGAGGGTGATAATGCCATATCATTCCTTTGGACATCTTGGCGGGGCATGGGTATGGGAGCTAGTTCCAATGGAGCCCTGGAGGCAGAACTGTATGCTCGTGGAATTACGGATGTGACTCCTGAGGAGGCGTTCTGGGCTTGGGGCTCTATTTCTGCCAGTCAGGGTGCAGATCATGGAGTGGTTCTTCGTGCTCGGCCGCTTGAATCCGGCGAGCCGCTGCCCCATGCGATTCTGAGAGATATTGTGACGAGGAAAGAGAGAGTTGTGGATGAGGTAACTGGGGAAAAGGGACCACAGAAAAAGAAGTTGACTGGCACAGAATTGGCGGAATATTTACGTATCGCCGTGAAAAAGTGTGTGTCGACAACGTTGTCAATCGCGGAGGATGAGGTAGATGAGACAGTGGCGTTGCCGGAGATGGGCATGGACTCTGTCATGACAGTGAATTTCCGTATGAGCTTGCAGCAGACGCTGACGGTAAGTGTTGGACCAACATTGGTGTGGAGGTATCCTACAGTGCATCATCTGGTTGAATATTTTTACCAGGTGTTGGATGAAATATAGTTCCGGGATGGTTTTGTCGAATATATGTATATAGAAGCTATATTTACTTACATTAACCTTGCAATAAAGAACTAGAAGTATATTAATTACCACTAACTACATACATATCGACATACATGGTCTCATGAAGACATATTAGTCTCGTCTACACATGTGGCAAATAGATCATGACCGATGAAAACACTTTCTATAGCTTCATTTACAACTAATCCTCCCGCCGTTTCGTTAACGCCAGGAACTCTCCATGAAACTGCGGCACGACCATATCATCCCACTTCATATCCTCCACAGTTGTCCCTGCTAGGTCTAAATCGAATCGTCGCACAATATACGCGATGGCCATATACATCTCCATATATGCCAGACTATATCACGCATCTGTTAGTGACATTTCTTTCTCGAAATAAGACGGCTACACACTTGATTCCTAGACAAGAGCGACTCCCTCGTGAAAAAGGTACGAGGAACTTAGCTCTCTCCGCCGTCACCTCGGATCCCTGCAGCCAACGCTCTGGATCAAACACACGGGGATTCTCAAAGAGGGTCTCGTTGTAGTGGATATGATAAATGGCCATTCCTACTCGGGTTCCTGCAGGGATGAATCGGCCGTCCGGAAGACGGACGCCGCCTTGTGGAACGAGACGGGGAGTGCGGGAGGCTGCAGGAGAGGAGTATCTAAGGCCCTCTTTTATCACTGCTGTCTGTTTGAGTCAATCAGTGTGAGCGAGTGTATTTTACATGATGTGCCTTCTTCAGAGTGAGAAAGGGGATAAGAAGACGAACCAGATATGGCAACGCCTCAAGTTGAAGATATGAGACATGGGAATTAGGCGTCGGCATGACGGTTTTCAACTCCGCTAGGAGACGGTCATGGACTTCACGGTCATTAAAAATATTGAAAAGAGTGACTGTGTTGGCGATTCCGGTGGTGTCATCCCCGGCGGAGATCACAGTAAGAAGCTCATCACGGAGACCCTGTTTGTCAGGGACTGCATAGCCCTTCTCGGGAAGTGGAATGAGCAGACGCTCCATGAGAGTGGGAAAGGTAGGAGTTTTCCCCGCTGCTGCCGCAGCGATATATTCATCGATGCGGCGAGCGGCGAACTGGATAGAATGGATTAGTACAGATGGGTCCGCTGTGCGAATGTATATGTCGAGCTCACCTGTTCCAACTCATGGCCCATCTCAACAGAATGTGAGATGCGTTTTGCCATCCATAGAGGTAACGAGTTGAGCAGTCGCACGAAGGGAAAAGCTTTGATGACATGTAGACTGGGAAGGTATTGCTGGAAGACGCGCACCGGGAGCGACTTGAACTCTGGATCAGAGAGGGCGTCGAGGGATTGACCAAAGGCAAACTGAGATACCATGTCTGGGCCATTTTATTAGATCACAGATGCGATGGGAGTAGTACAAAGGAAAAGGTGCATACCCATTGCTAGAGACTTCAAAGCCCATTCCATCGAGACCGGTTTTCCCTGGGCATATAGCTCATCAAATCGCTTTGAGCAGTAATCAACATGCTCCATCAGCATTGGCTCTAGGCTGAGAATGTTCTTCTTGGAGAACAGTGGCTCTAGTGGCGCCTTTCGCTGCTTGTGTCGGACTGGGTCACTCTCGGCCAGGGTGCTCGATGGCGCTCCTAGGACCTTGTGCATCGATGGGTCTTTGTAGTACCGACTCCCTGGTCGGTACAGCTCGTGGTAGAAGGCTGGATCGTAGATATGGACCTCATTAGGACCCATGCGCAATGCAGGTCCTAGGCGCTTATGCATCTCTTCAAGCTTAAACAGTGTCTGGCCTCTATGACCAGGTTTGAATCCGATATTCCAATAAGCTTCCCAACTGCAGTATATGGTTAATCGTTAGCAAGACAACATCGAAGACAAGAGAAAGCCACGCACTATTCCCCTAAAGCTGCCCATGGTGAACCTGGGAAAGCGGCTAACGGACTAAAGAAGATCAAATAGACAGCCCGAATGGCATGGTAGACAGCCAGGCTGCCCGCCGCAATGAGCCAGAGGCTCACAGGAAGCACAGAAACCAAAGCCATTGGTTTTTTATTGACCGGAAATGATACACCACTCTTATTATGCCCCGTTTCTGCTTATTCAAGTTATATTTAACTACACATGTGCGTTGCTTCTTCTCCCGATCGGCCGAATACTATGCAGCCCCGATGACCGACAGCACCGAGGACAGAAAAGTCACATAAACACCGGTCAGGGGTGTAGAAAATGTCCAGCTTGTGTACAATCTTTCCCAAAGAAATAGTCAAAATGAACGCGTCCTGGATACCTACGGCTTTGGAAACTAAGTCTTTCTCCCTTGACAGTGGACACTATACAGCCTTGGCCTTCGTCCTGGCCATCTGCGTCCCACAGATCCCCTATGGAACTGCACTTCGCTATGGATTATTTCTTTTACAAATTACCTGCGCAGTACAGGCATTTATTGCTCCACCACCTCCAGTACTCGATCGGGCCATCCTCTACTCGTCGGGTGTGCTCATGGGCAACCTGCTAGCACGTTACTTTGACCGACTTTACACGACCGTCCCAGAGAAGACATTCCACCGTGTCATTGACCCTCAAACTCCCGAGCATACAGACGGACTTCCACCACCTGAGCGCCTTTTCTGGGCGTTGGAACTTTTCAGCGTTACCCGTGGGATCGGTTGGAACTGGCGCGTCGCTGGCATTCCCAAGTCCCCAGCGCCAACAACCAGATTCCGATTCGTCGCATCCCAACTAATCAGATGGATTGCCATGTATGCAGGTCTACATCTTGTCAATTTGAGCTGCCAGCCCATCTTGTCAAATCAGAATGCCATCCCCTCACCTGCCGAAAATTTGCAAATCTACGCCTTAATAGTGGGCGGCTGCGCGATCACAATATACAGCCATTTCGCTATTCTCATACTTCCGCTCTCTGTTATATGTGTCGGTCTTCAAATTGGCCCTCGTTATTGGCAGGATTCTACCTCCTGGTCACCTAATTTCGCTAGCATTCGCGAAGCATACAGCATTCGCCGGTTCTGGGGATACACCTGGCACCAGCAGCTGCGACGACAGGCAGGTGCGCCCGGTGCATATCTCCTCAGCTTGCTACCGGACAGTGTGAGGACATCTAAACGGACATCTGTTCGGCTGGGGAGACGGTATTGGCTCCTCTTGATGAGCTTCCTCGTTTCGGGATTGATTCATGCGTGTGGAACCTACCAAGTGACACGATCGCTTGGCCTGCCATTGTCGGATGGCGGTGAAATAAAGTATTTTGTGTTGCAGGGGGTGGCCATTATAGCTGAGGATTTGGGTTGTTGGGTGTTGGGTATTGATGATCGGGGAGCACAGCCTGGGAAGATGCGGCGGTGGGTAGGATATGCGACAACGCTGTCTTGGTATGTTTGGAGTCGCGTATACTTGAAGGGCGTACCGGTGGCGCTAGCGACGGGGGTTCGGCATGAGAGGGGGGACTTGTTGGCTGCATTGGAACTGGTTCGACAGTCTGCTGTAGCGGTGCCGGGCAATTTTGTGGCGAGGACATGGGAGTTGACTCGGTGATTGTTAGTATGAAGTTGCTAGGGCAAGTGTTGGAGACTGTAGATGAGACATCTGATTTAAATAAAATATTAGAATAGCTAGAATGGATTTATGCTAGATAATCGAGCCTTAAGGACTTCCACCTGGATAAGGTAGACATCGATCAACAACTTCTCAGAAACATTCAAAACACCCTCCGAATAGACTATTGAGTCTATTTGAACTCAGCAGGAAGGGTCGTCAATGTGCTCATCTCGGCAATTGTCTCCTCCCACAGTTTCTTTTGAATCTCCTGGCCCACCGGTGACTGTATGAACGCCGTTTTACTAGAAAGATGCATTAGCTATTGGCGATAAAACAACTTTCTAGGGCAAGGAAGAGATCACTTACTCGGCGATGGTCTTGTCGCCTAAGAACTTGCCATGAGACTCGGGGCCTACCACCAGTGCACTATGCAAAATGATCCAGGCACCCACCTCAACGGGTCTGGCACGGAACGACTTGACAACATTTACAATCAATCGCAAATGCAGGGGAAGAACATCGCTCATGCTGGTATTCACCATGCCCGGACACATCATGTTGATGATGACTTTCTTGGGATCCAGTCGAGGCGCCAGACTGTACATGAACAACACGCAAAGTAGCTTCGAGTCCCCATAGCGCTGGAACGGGACAAAGAATTCATCATTGTCGAAATGCGCAAGCACACCTTCGCCGGGCTTGATGGGAGATTTCTTCTCGAGGCTTGGGGACTCGTGCGCGCGACTGCCAACCCAGCTAATGCGTGCAGGAGAGCCGGTCTTCTCCGCACCCGCCTCCAGATACGGCAGGAGCTCGGTGATCAACAAAACGTTGGAGTAGTAATTGACTTGGGTGGTTCGGTCATGACCGCTCGGGCTGCGTTCCAGCTTCAGGAGACCGATACCCGCATTGAGAATGAGGAGATTGACCACCGGAATCTCTTCGCGGAGCTGTTTCGTGAAACGTTGTACGCTCTCGTAATCATCCACATCAAGTGCCATGACCTTGATGGTCGGGTTGGGATTGTGGGTTTGAATGCGACGGTCCTGGCGGAGGGAAGTTGCGCAGGCCTCACCCTTGGCGACATTGCGGACGGCGAGGATCACAGTCGAGGCGCGCAGTCGCAATAGCTGTTTGGTCGTTTCCAGGCCAAGTCCAGCGCTGGCACCAGTGATGACGACAGTTTTGCCCGTCAGGTCAATGCCCGTAGGCAGGGGATCAATTTTCGGCTGGAGGATGTTGACCATGATGGTTGAAATTGGATATATCAAGGACTATCAAGGATTGGAGATGCGAGAATTACCAAGGTGACAGGCAAAATAGATAGAAGAGAAGAAGGGGTATTGACGTAGTCATACTGTTTGTCACAAGCTCCCCTGCTATGTATGGTCATCCCTGGAGGTACGTTCTTTGTTCGATTGTTCAGCGACATTCCAAGTTGAGCTGACAAACGATGGGTGACTCAGCATTCGGCCGAATATCAACCCTAAAAGGGAAGTTCGAAGGGACGAGGGACGAAGACCGAGACAACCTCGCCCGAATGAACAGTGTCTTTCTCTGATATTCTATTCAGTCGAGATTGAATTCTCACGTATACTTTTTTGTAGGACTGGAAGATGAAAAGGAACACCGAGTATGTAAAACAAGTAGTTTATCCATTCTGAGGTTCTCTCCTCTTTCACGTCTATACTTCGATTTCTAGGAAATGGCTCCCTGCAAACCTCGTACCTTCACGGCCGGTCAGGATCCCCTCACCAAATTTGATGGAGCCATTTCAGTCCGTAATCTGCCCCGGCCCCCGGATCGCTTGTTTCTATTTCACGGTATCATGAGGCCAAGCCGGGGGATCTATGCCAAGCTGATCGCCACCGGCAAAAAGCCTCCCACACATTTCCACCCCTCTCAGTGGGAATTCTTCCGTGTTCTCCGCGGGAACCTTACCATCGAATTCAATGGGCGTGCCATTCACCGGACCTCCAGCGATGGCGAACTGGCAGTGCCTCCCTACACCCATCATGTTATATATGGAACCCCCGGGACGGAGATGAACGAGGTAGAGTTTGTTGTGAGTGCTAGTGATCCTGCCGCGGAGGAGGCGGGTGCCACTGTGATGGATCAGCCGTTCTTTGAGAATTGGTATGGGTATCAGGAGGATGTTTTTCAACGCGGGGAGAAATTGGATTTCGTGCAGGTGCTTTCGGTGAGTAAAGTAGTTTCCCCCGAGAAATTTTCAGAAACTCACGAGGTATAGATGTTTGATGCTGGAGGCACGTATCTATCTCCGCCGTGGTGGGTGCCCTTCCGCTCGTGGATCGGCCTGTTTCTCGGTATCGTGGTGGGCCGGTGGATCGGTGGACTGCTAGGCTATGCACCATTTTATCCTGAGTGGACGACCGACTGGGAAGCGGCCTGCGAGATGATGCAGCAAAGCCGGTTCCAACGTCGATTTGCGGATCCACAGGCACAGAAACGAGCGCGAGAAAGATTTCGTGGGCAGTTAGAAGAGGAGACATCCGTCAAGGGGGAGAAGTCAGACTAGATGAACAATTTTGGACCAATGAAGTGCATAGATTCACATAACTAGATACACAGATACTCCTCCACGCATTGACTGGAGTCTATACACTGGAACACGCGGCTATCCCGGTAGATGGACATCTACATGCTTATACTTGACCCCAATTTCTGGACATGATTATTTTCATTATCATTGTCTTGCATCAATAGTGTTTTTTTTTGCCATATCAGTGAGCCTTCTTTGCCTTGATGTTAACCAGAGTGTTCAGCTGCTTTTCAAGTCTTTGAATATAGATGTAGACCACTGAATACACCATGTCAGATCCGATACTACCTAGCAGCAAAAACTGCCCGTAAGGGCTCCACGCATATCCAAATCGCTCCGGCCAGTAATACACACGCCAGAAGAAGCAACATGCAGCGGCGATAGTGCCCAGCATTCTGGTCCACCTGCTCATACCATCAGTGCCGGGCTAAGTCGATTATACCGAGGATCTATGAACTCACCAAATTCCCCAAGAGTGACCGAGGGTATTTCCACGGGACACTAGCTGTGCTATGGAGCTGAGATTGATAAGGACCTGCATGGGCCACGCAGTCATGAACACGACTTGCCGACCAATGCTCGGGATAAACGTGGCTGCGATCGCAAGGTGCAGCCACAGACAGACCACACATCCAACCACGATTATACCCACGAGATGCTGCGCCACTAGCGGCGACTGTTTCCATGCATATGGGGCCGATCGAAGAATTGCGTAGAAGAGGACCACATCGACAATCATCCATTGTGCGAATACAACCTGGTTTAGCAGGCCCGGGCCGTACACAAACCCGTAAACCGCTTCCCAGGTGATGTTCAAGCAGAGACAATGAAGAGGCATCGCATAGGAACGATCCTTGAAAGCTTTTTTGGCCATCAAAATATACGAGATGGACCAGAGGATTCCTGAGAGGGCGGTAAAGCCATCGGGTACAGACTTCGCATGCCAGTAGGGCGCCGGGGTATTGTCGTAGTCGCGGTTGGCGGCTGCCCACTCATCAAGCGCAAAGAAGCCCATGTTGTTCAAATTGCGGAATGAAATAGGAAGGGAAGAGAGATGATGATTTAGTTGTATATTTACTTGGCTCCCATGTTTCATTGCGTCGCATAAAGCAAGGGGCATCCTAGTCCGTCGGCCGAGTTTAATCGGAAGTCCGAGAGGCGCATTTCCAGGCACGAGAATCGACCATTTCATCTTCGAATTCGGGCGTGAGAAAAGCAAAAACAAGGGGGGATCGGGGGGAAGAAAGACCTGTCTGCCTTGCTATCCGTTTAGAATCGTGCGATGGACGATGCAACGTGCCGCCTGAGGTGGCAATTCGCAGATTCATAAAGTGCTGGCAGCGCGCATGGACTACCACTGGTCAACCTGCATCAATCAAAATGCCCAAGATTACAGCGGTAATAGGGATTTTTATGGGTGTGTTCGCCACAGCCATCGCAACCTCCGTTCCAACTCGATCCTCGGCTGCTGCTGCTCTCTCCTCGCTGGGCGTTGCTCTTCCAGCTGGCGATGTTCTCGTCGGAGACTCCGCTTACACCTGTAGCCTCTTGGGTCGCGTCTTTTCCAATAACGAGACCTTCACAGAGACCTCGCCTTACTATGACGTTTTGATCGACGAAGCCTGGTCGCAAAATTGCCGATTGAATGCTTCCTGCGTTGTGACGCCTGATTCCGCCCAAGAGGTCTCACGTCTATTGCAGATCCTCAGCATTTTAGAGACGAAGTTTGCCATTCGCTCGGGTGGGCACAATACCAACCCGGGATTCAGTTCAATCGGTCGCAATGGAGTATTGATCGCTCTGGAGAAGTTGAACACTATTTCCATAAGTGCCGATCGCGGAACTGTGACTGTCGGTCCTGGTAATAAATGGGGGCGTGTATACAAGTACCTGCAGCCGTATAATGTCACAGTCTTAGGTGGTCGTGAAGTGGATGTAGGCGTTGGTGGTTACATTCTGGGTGGTGAGTGAATAAATTCTCATCCAAATCCCGAATGAACCAAGATATTAACAGAAACAGGTGGTCTCAGTGCTTTCTACAATACCCACGGATTGGCTATCGACAGCGTCACCCGATTCCAGGTGGTACTTCCCAGTGGAAAGATTATCAACGCCACTCAAACCGAGAATGACGATCTATACAACGGTCTGAAGGGAGGTCTGAACAACTTCGGTGAGAGTAATATTGCCTGTTATCGCTTCAACCACCTAACTGGACTAGGCATCGTAACTGAATATGATCTCACTACCAACACCGGCATCGATATCTACTACCAATTAAGCACTTACACCATTGCCGACACACCCGCCGTGCTTACGGCATACGCAACATATCTTTTGGATGCCGATATCAACAGCAATGTGGAGATCCAGATCAACCCTAGCTACACTTTGGTTTTCTACGGTTATCTTGGCCATGTGTCTACACCCGCGGCCTTTGATCCATTCTCTGGCATACCTGTGGCCTCGACATTGTACCCGCCGACAAATGGCTCACTCAGTGAGCTTCTGCTTAATGTTGGCTCTGCCGGACTGACTTCCGATGGTATATCCTACGGCAGTACATTCACCTTTAGGGTAACAGGGCCGACATTCCTACAGGACACCTACTCGGCCTATCTTGAGGCCGCTGTCTCTCTGCCCTCAGGTGCGGTACTCTCTTACGTACCTCAAGGTGTCATCCCGAACCTAGTGACCCGAGGCAAGTCACAGAATGGAGGGAATCTGCTCGGCCTGGAAGCCACCACTCAACTCTGTACGTCTCCTCTTCCACTCGTATCCCCATCCGGTAAAGAATCTCTAATCAGCGTCTCGCGCAGGGGTGAATATATTTGTTCAATTCCCAGAAACCCTCAGCCAATCGGTGATGACAGGTACTGTAGACTCAGTGTTGGCCAATCTCACGTCTAGTGCAAAGTCACAGGGTCTTTTCCTCCCCTACATCTTTGTCAACGATGCGGGTCCCAATCAGAAGCCGCTGCAGTCGTTTGGGGAAAAGAACATCAAGTATATTGATACGGTTGCGAAAAGATATGACCCCAAGAGAATCATGCAGAAACTGCAGAATCAGGCGTACTTTGTTTCGAAGGAGTTGTAAAATACTACTACAGCATTGTATATACATCGTTGGTTTCTAATTGTGTCAGATCTGTCAATCCACCGGCTTAGGGTTTGGTGGACTTTTGGGGGTTATTCTCTCCTTGAATAATGGCTATTACCTTAGCCCTCGTCTGTACAGTCTGTACTATTTTATAATATCAAATTTCAGAAATTCCTTGATATTCGCCAGCAATGAAGAAGCCACAGACATGGCCACAACCGTCAAGCCACACTAACCCAATTAGTGCATCGATGACCAGCTCCACAACTTTGTTCATATTAGCGGCAAAGACGATATATATCATGAGTCGACGTGCTGGGAGGCCTCTTTTATCCTTGTTCCTGAGAGGGAGACTCTCAAAAAGTACAAATACATCACAATGCCAATCCCATCGCCTTTCCGGCGCTCTCCGCATGAAACAGCCCAAGATCCAGAACATGCCCATCTCCAGCAGACGGGGAATCATCACGCTCCCCAATAAATCACATCATGTCATACAGGAGCCTGACATGAAAAAGGAAGCCTTTTTTAATCACAAGGTGTTCAACTTGTCTCTTTCTCTGTCGCAGAGCCGCATAAATGATGCAACGGAATTGCGCTGCATGGTCTTGGGTCTCGATGGCTCTATCCAGGAATCTGAAATTCGAGGAACTAGGGATGATCTTGCCAAACAGTGGGGATTAGATGGTCGCGATCTGCGCAATGTAGATCTTGTCTCGGAGGGAATCCCGCATTTGTTGGTCCGTCCGTCCGTCATCTTTATCAGCATGTTCACTTTACGGCTCTTAGTTCGCGCACATGGAGTGCTTCTTTTCCTTCTTCCAATCGAGGACTGCCATGTGAAGGTGCAGGATGTCTTTATGACAGACCTTCAAAGAAGGCTCCAACCTGGTCCTGGCTCTGGCCTTTTGGCAAAACTCCCATTTGAGCTACGTGTAGTGGATGCGGCACTTGCCTCCGTGATTGCCACTCTTGAAGCTGAGCATATTCTCATCCGTCGAGAAGTCGAAGATAGCTTGCGGGATTCAACAAGAGAAGATGTGGTTTACTCTGTTCTCCGCGAGTTGCAGGATCACAAGAAAAGGCTCATGGCCATTCAGCAACGTGCCCGCCAGTTTCGCTCGGCGCTACGGGAAATTCTTGAGAATGATGAAGATATGGCGACCATGTTCTTGACGGATCAGCAGGCAGGTCAACCACATGAAGTAGAGGATCACCTAGAAGTGGAATATCTCCTCGAGGCGTATTACAAGAATACAGACGCAATCGCGGAGTCTGCAAGTGCTTTACTGGGAGATTTGGAGCGCACAACTGAAACCATTCAATCGATCTTGGATGTGCGACGAAATCAGATCCTCGTTTTCGAGGCTCAACTGGAGATCTGTATGTTGGGATTTGCCGTGTCGACCTTTGTGGCTGGCCTATTTGGAATGAACGTGGCGAATTTCTTTGAAGAGAGTACTTCGGCATTTATAATCCTTGTTGGAGCGTGTGTGATGGGAACAATCGCCATCGCGAAGTATGGTCTGTGGAAATTGAATAAATTCCGGAAATTGCGATTCTAGGGCTTTCTCATATGGTTTATTGTTGGAAAAGGATCAAAATAAAAAAACAAAGCCATCGCCCCCAGAGATCAAACGGCTAAGTTGAGGATGGACCGGGATCCAAAGTGGCAGTGCGCCAACTGTTGGCAACGATAACTAGACCAAATGTACGTCTGTCCATTCATATACTGGGCAGTTCATATCTTGCTTGGGCTATTTGTCACGTGCAGCCTTCGCCCACACTCTTTTGCATCCAAAAGAAGGCTGTAGTGAGGCCATAGAGAACTTATCCTGGTACGCAACTTGTTTCTCTGTAGCTCTGGCTTCTGCTATCCACTACGGCTCTCATTCGTTACCAAGTCCTAAGGAAATCCGGTACTCGGGGAAGCTGACATGGACCCTCCTAGGACTGCCATCGTACTGTAGAGATGACACAGAGCCTATAGCATGACGATTTCATCCCCTATCCCGAAGATCCTGCAATATGGGAAAACAACTCATAGTACGCTCCAACACCTGGATATTACGGTAGTCCTAATGCAACACGGTTCCACTACAGTCCCTCCCCCTCTGTTGTGCTAGAAGTTCAGTCACGGTCGGATATTCTTAGGCTGCTCCAGTTGTCTGAATGGGAAGAAGGAAGAGTATACGACAAGGACCCGCCGACCTATATATACTACCGTATAGAGTGGCGTGTTATAGTTAACAATCGAGAGGTATCAAAGGACACGGAGGAAGATCTTGTTTTGGCCCCTAGTGCCTTTTGGCAGCTGTTCTTGGAGAAGAAATTAGAGAAAGTTCTTCGACAAAAAGTTGCCCGTCATCGTCAGGTGAGAGCTGATGAGTAATTTACGGTTTCCGCAGCAATGTGAGGTGACACTGTGTAACTACGGGTTCAGAAAAGCTGGCAGAATTGCATGAGGTTTTTTAGATCTGACATTGTGCTCCAATCAGTGGTGTGATCTTGTGAGGATGCATAAACGCCCGATATATATTTTGGTCGTGTACCAGCGACCAATCATTTGCCGCCGGGAAGTTACTGGGCTTTTTTTAGACCATGTTATTGGCTGTTGTATGCAGGTTGTTGCCACGTCATCATTACCCGGCGTGTAGGACATCCGATCACATAATCTGGACTGATTAACTACAATGGCCAATGACAGGCCGGAATCCGTCCCACCGGTAGAGGCGGTCACCGCCCTAGGGCGGTGATCCACGCCCTGCCGTCTTATCCCTCATCTTCCTCTGGTTTGTCATCCCTCCACTCATCTCTCCTTCACCCAACACAATGCGCACGGAAAACTGCGGTTTTATCTAATGGCTATCCCATGCATAATATTGACCCGTACTATCCCCTTGAGGAGCATCTCACCGCTTCGCATTACCTCTAGGACAATGTCTACCCATCCAAACAGGGTCCAGATAGACCAGCACCTCTATATTTCTACCATTGACGCTGAGCCACTTCATCGCTATCGACAAGGCGGTTACCACCCAGTCACTTTGGGGGAATGCCTGAAAGCTGGAAGGTATAAGGTGTTACACAAACTAGGGTGGGGAGGCTACTCGACAGTTTGGGCGGCAAGAGATCAAAGGTTGTATAAGCTGGTGTGACTCGCGGTAGTTCTAGCTAACCGAAAAGCTACTTGTTCATAGGGAACAGACGTATGTTGCTGTCAAAATTTCTGTTGCAGAAACTGAATATAATGGGGACACGCGAGAGCTCCAAACTTTGAAAGTGCTTGCATCTCATCATCCTCGTCCGAAACATACGGTGCATATGCTCGATGACTTCGATCTAAAGGGCCCAAATGGATCTCATAAATGCCTAGTTTATGAGCTTCTAGGCCCTAACGTTCCAGACATAATTGATGCAAACTTTCTAGATGGGAGACTTCCTGGTAAGCTCGCTAAAACCATTGCAAAGCAATGTTTGATCGGACTCGATAGTTTGCACCAACGAAAGATTGGCCATGGAGGTAAATTACTTTCTTAGAAATACTTTGGATAGTGCTCACCTAGTATAGATCTGCATACACGCAATTTGGCCTTCGCTATGCCTTATATAGACGATTTGATAGAAGAAAGGTTTATTGAGATGCTAGGAAAACCAGAAGTTGGCTATGTCCAAAGACGCGATGGGAAATGCCTAGAAGCCGGCGTGCCCGAATATGTTGTGAAACCTGCCTCATACGGGAATCACTCTTGGAATCTAGCTCAGCATGTCAAAATAATCGACTTCGGAGAGTCATTCTTACACACTACTCCCCCTAAAACACTGCATACACCTCTATCTCTTCGGGCACCGGAAGTTATATTTCAAGATAACATTGATTATCGTGTTGATTTGTGGAGCATGGGCTGCATGGTGGGTGAAATCATACTCGGGTAATACATAAAAACCTAAGCTAATAGGTTGGTAGCTCTTTGAACTGTTCGTGGGCCAGCCACCTTTCGACACATTCTTAATAACGCCCGCAATCCTTGTTGGCCAAATGCGAGAGATGGCAACTGATGAACTACCTGAAAGATGGCAACATGAATGGAATACGATGAACACAGGGGACGTTATGGCCACAGAAAGCACCGGGCCCAACTTGCAGGAATGGCTGGAAGAAGTATATTTTGATGGCCCGCTGAGTCCCGATCTCACACGAGAGGACATAGTGCGGCTGGGACAAATCGTTAGAAGATTATTGTATTTTGAGCCGTCTGCAAGAGCGTCAGCGAAACAAGTTCTTAATGACCCTTGGTTTAATGAGTGACCCTATGACAAATAGTCATTATAACATGAAAACGCGTGTGAAATTTGTCTTCATTCAATTGAACTGTACTGTACCTAGCAATTTTCTAAGACTTCTTCGATTTTCAAGCCTGCGTGCCGAAAATGACCTCTAGCACTCTCTTCTTTTGCGCCGACCACATCAATACACCATCCAAGAAAGGCATCAAAGCCTTGATCGGGGTCTACTTCATAATAGCTCCAGTTGCGTTTAATAAAGGCTTTGAGCCCAGCGAAAAACTCTTCAATCGGATTCAAGTCCGGCGAGTAGGGTGGCAGACCAATTTTACCCCTGCATCACCACACATCTGCATCATCCGCTCTGACTGATGAAACGAGGCGTTGTCCATAACCAGAACGGATTTAGGTTCGGGCCATCTTCCGTAGTGCTGAAGAAGCTGCGCTATGAAGTCCTCGAACACGGTGGCATCTATGGACCCGTGGAAGACACGCGAGAAAACGATTCCATCCTAGGAATACGTAGGCGGTATCTGATATCGCTGGTCGCGGTGAAATTGTGATACTTGCATAGGGGACACACCAAGTGGTGACCAGCCTATGCGCCTGAACCCAACCCTTTTATCACATCCGGATTCATCTACGTAAACCAGCTGATACGACTGAAAATCCGATAAATTATACAGATCCCATTCTCGTAAATCGGCATTCCGCTCCCTCGCTTGCTGCCGAGTGCTCTTTTTAGACCAACCGTTAGCAATAAGGGCTCGTCTGATGCTAGAGGTTGTGACTAGGGTGCGAAATTCATCCTAGAGGAAAACAGCCATCTCATCGAGGTATAAACCGGGCTTTTCAGACAGGTGTTCGCAGAGGGCTTCGATCATTAGTGGCGTTACATTGCGCGAATATTTATAATCGTAGCCTGGCTGCATTCTGCTTCTTCAGCTATTTTAGATATGCCAAGTGACTAGCTCTCTATCATATCGCGGATGAGATGCAGCTTGGATGGTGGAAGTCTCGGAGCCATTTTGTGAGGTCAATTATGACGTTCTAGAGAGATAGGTGGTATGGCAGAGAATTACCATTGTATGGCATTTACGAGTAAGATACACAAGGCAGGCACCTTCGTCATGTAAAATACAATGTCTATTCTTGGAAATCACGGATCTACCACTATTCCAAATGTAAACTAGTGTGTTTCAGATTAGGGTTCGCGAATCAAGTCGCAAGAGTGTGGAGGGTGGAGTTAAAACTGATTTCGAATTCTACTGTACCAAGCTCAAAAGATAATTGTCTTCACCTGTTTTGCGGGTCAAAACACGATGACCACAACCAATGTCCACGACAGCTACCAAGGCTCATATCGCGCCGGGACGACCGCGATGACTGTCTTGGGCGTCTTATTTGTGATTTTACGGTTTTTGGCGCGGTGGAAGAAATCTGTGGATATACAATGTATGGTCAAGATGAAAGATATGTATGACTCTCACTACGGAGTAAAATGACACGAATCCGCTTTTTAACAAACTGTGCGGACAAAGCTGACTAAACATAATATGCAATTTCCAAGGTTGCATGGAGGACGCCGTTATGGCGGTCCGACTATTTTCCGGGCTTTAATACATTTAATACACGGTACTTTACTATACAAGACAGTAAGAAAAATAAGAAACCATGGTTCTCAACAAACTCCAATCTTTCTGTGCCCCACTGCCAAGACGCTAGAGCAATGGGTCTACATGGGCCTATGTGCATTACGTCAGGAGCATTCTGCACTATATGCTCACGTGGTGTATCAATGCCAAGGTCGACTTGGAGAGTGGGGGATGGGGATGAGTCAAGAACTGGGAGTGAGGGCGCCAAAAGAGGGGAGAGATGAGACATCTTACAGACGCCCGGCCAGACAAGACGAAAACAGAGGGCGTCTGGACCTGTAAAGGGGAGAGCCATTTTCAGCGTTGTTTTAGTCGCAGGTGGAGTATAATGGAATGACTGTTCAAGGAGCACCAACCAGCAGGTGGGAAGAGAGGACTAACTGCGCTAGGTGGAAAAAAATAGTGAGCTGGATAGTATGCGGTGAATTCCCGGCTTGCTGTCCAAAGTTATGAGTGGAAAGGCGGCTGTTTCTGGCCTCAAAAGCGTCATTTCCACAGGTCCTCATAGTCTAGTTGCAAATTCATGCGGATGGAGAGTGACAGATTCCTCCTATGACCTCGTGGATGCAATGGTCCAGGTTATAAGAGCTGCAGCGGGCGGAATGAGGCTCACCCCGCCTTGGAAGTAATAGGATTAGTTCATGGAGTGGCATGTGTAATGAATTTGGGGATAGTGGTGGTGTAGAAATGTAGAATGAAATTGCTAAGAAATAAAGGTCGCGAGCAAATGGTATACGAATCAAATTCAATTTGGACAATTTGCTTGATTCAATGAAATATCAACTTCTTCGACGAGAAATAATATTGAAACAACGATGCGCGCAGGGCTATCTACTAGCTATGTTGACTAGGCCTTGCTCCGAGGCTTATGTTCAAAAGTGTCGCAATAGGAAGGGAAAAACAGACATGCGGTTCAAGTGCAAAGAATATACACGAACTAACTCAACTCAATTACAGAGCGATCATTCCAACACCCGCCAGGAGTGCAGTGGCAATGTAGGCAGCCACCTGGAAGGAGCTGAAGGACGAGCTGGAGTGCATACTAATAGCGCCGCTGCTAGACGTGGTCGACGAGGCCGTCGAGGAAGCAGAGCTAGAGCCAGCAGTGGCAGTGTTCTCGGTAGTAACAGTTCCGGTTCCAGCAGTTCCAGCCTCCTTCATCTGTGTAGAGCAAGTGCCAGTGGCCTTGGTGGTGGCCTTGACGGTTGCAGATCCAGCGAAGCTACAAGCATCGGCGGAACGATCCTGCTCAACGTAGTACTTGTTCAGAGCAAAGGCAAGCTGCTGCTCGGCTGTACACATGCTGTAAGCACCGTACTCGCCGGTGGTAGCATTGGCTGTTAGTCCACTGCAGTCGGTGTAGCCGCAGACGGTACTGAACAGCTTGGCGTACTTTGTCGAGGAGAGCGAACTGGCGACAACGCAGCCGGAGGCATCGTACATGCAGTCGCACAGATTGGCATCGGCGATAGGGGGCAGAGGGGAGGACTCGGCGGACCACTTGGATCCAACGGTAGGGCAGCTTCGCAGGGCGGTGTTGGTAGGGGTGTAGGAGGCCTTGTTGACACCAGTGGGATTGGCGCTGGCAATCTCGTTGGAATAGTATTTGAAGTCGTCCATGGTGCTGACACTGGTGCTATCGACAACGGAAACCAGACCTGCCACTCTAATCAGTTACCTTGGCATATAGTTGTGAAAGGAATATTTTTCTTACCGTAGTTGTTGGCCTCCTGGAAGTACATGTACACAATACCACCGGACCAGACCTCAGCCATAGTGTCGCCATACAGGGCTTTCACCTCAGTGAACTCGCGGGGCGTGACCTCATTGCAACCGTACTCGGCAAAGAAGACAGGGACGGAATAGTTGGCAAACTCTTCGGTGCGATCCTGGTATTTGGATTCCGCGTAGGTGGAATTACCACACCACGAGTAAATGTTGTATCCCCAGAAGTCAATCGTGTCGTCGGAGTCTCCGCAGTTGAAGTAGTCGGCCATGTTCGCACGGATGTCGGACACATCGGCAGTAGCATATCCCACACCCATGGAGCGGTAGCCCTTCTTCTTAATGTACTTCTTGGTGTCACGAACAGCAGCCTTGACGAAAGCGCTGGCGTCGGAAGTAGCAACCGTGTTGGAAACCTCATTTCCAGCAAAGAAACCAATGGTGTTGTTGTACTGGGCAAGTTCATCAACAACACTGGTGTATCGGGCAAAGAGATCAGTTTCCCACGTAGGATCATTTCGATTGATCGATTGATTGGGGTCAGACAGATCGGAGATAACATAAATGCCAGCATCCGACAGGAGTTTCATACAAGCCGAGTGATCAGCAGAAGCGTTGATGGCATAGGTACGGATAACATTGGTGCGCAGCTTCTCCATGATAGGAACATCACGCGCACAAGCGGTGGCATCAGCGAGAGGGTCAGTGTAGCCACTGCTACTCGTACTGTCCTCTGCGAAGGATTAGTCGATATTTTAACTTGATGGCGTGAATGACCTACGTTGATAGGCGACTCCACGCATAAAGCTGTTCATGTCAGTCACCGAATTCAAGAGACATCTGCATATTTTGACTTACAACTGAGTGTTATTGCTGGAATAGAAGAACTTGGAGCCCTATTAACAGTCTTAGTACTGAATACACCACTATTTGAGGATATGTATAAACACTGTACCTTGATGACGATGGGATCCAAATCAGCAACAGCAACCCCGGCCAGGGTTGCCAGTGCCACCAAGGAGAACTTCATGGTGAAGATTGGTTTGGGGATGTGATACCAAGGATTTATAGCGAGTGTATATAGTTGGGATAATTGGATTCAAAAGGATAGACAGGAAGAGAATAAGTCAAATGAGTGAACAACAGCGAGATGGGGGAAATAAAGTCAAAGATGGGGGATCCATAGCTTCAAATCCATTAATAGTAAGATTAATAGTGTCGGATAGTCCAACTCTATTTGATTCCTAAAATTACACAATGGACAATGGACGCGTGTAGCCGAGCTAGCAACCCTAATAAGGTCAAGTGCCATTGTTCAATAGGTTTAGGCAATTGGCGCCATGTCAATTTAGGTCGGAGATAAGTCTCTCTCCCCCCAATTAAAGCCTTATTAGGGCTCTAAAACGAATCGGTTCATGTAGTCCGAGCGAATAATAATAGAAAGATGAACAGGACTCCACGTACGGAGTACTCCATACTCAACTGGACTTGGCTTTTATATGGTCTGCAGTTCTTTGTCGATCTACACAAATATAGATATACAGTTCTGCGGTTTCCCATTAAAATAGGCCATTATCAGAATACGTCGCTCTCAAAATTCATAACAGTATACTCCCAAACTAGTTCAAGTGAAAAAAAAAAGTGAAAATACACAGCTGACGCGGTAGTGGGGCATCTTAGGATGGCGCGGGCACTCGGAATATCTAATTTTGTTCGGCAATTTGAAGTCGTAGTCTATCTGCGGCATTGCTTGGTACTACAGCATAGGAGAAGATAATTAAAGCAAACTGAGGCCTTGGATTGAAGATAATTTCTCTGTATGGCAGATCCACGGAGAAATATACGCACAAGTATCTATATACGTCAATTTTCTTTTTATAATTTGCGCAAGTGACTTAAAGGTTTACATTGTACTCCGTATGAACATGGAAAACAACAGGTTAATGATAATTTGTGGACAGTATCTTCAAGAATCGTTATATAGTTCGGCCCGCTTAAGTTTAGAAGAGATCTACATGTAGATCAGGTCGGCTTTTCTCCGACTCCACGTTCCTTTGGCCATTTCTACAATTTAGGCCGCCTTCCGATAATCGATTCCGTACTCCAAACGGGGTATATAGGTTTACGATGTCAAACCCCGGCCGATGGTTGGAAAACTGTGCTTGACATAGCGGTTGTCTACCGTTTTGATACATACGGAGTACTTTGTCCGCGAATACGAACTTTGTCAAGACCTCATGGCACTCATGGCTTTCATAGCTTAATGAATGTACTTTGGGTACCCTGTAGCTTTGTTTAGGATTCAAAGTGGTAATCATGGTTTTGCATTGGTAGAGAACCGGGTAGGCGCCAACTGCCAAAACCCTATTTCCGGTAAATGTTGATGCCTTGATGCCTTGCTTTGTCCTGGCGGCCTGAAATAAGACCGGCAGAAGAATTAAAATACCTGAATTACGTACTATGACACCTCCCTTAATAATCAAAGTAGCCTGCCTGATTTTGCTGGCGTTCGCAACTCTCAAAAAATGAAGCCTTTCATCAGCATACAAATGGGGACATCGCGACTTTTTTGGACGGTTTTGTAAGTGTCAAAAATGAAGCTATTCCCACTGCATAAATCCATGTATACGGCCATTTCTCGGCGTTGAAGCCTTTTCACTTTAGGATGAATAATTTTAAATTACATCCATTGTATGGGGCGGTGTAAAAAGCGGTCAATAGCTAGATTGAATCAGGCATCAAGGCATCAATATTTACTAAGAAATGCGGTTTTGGCAGTTGGCACCTATACCGCTGCGTAGGTCGACCAAAAGGCCTATATCCGCCTTTATCGTAGATATGTCTAGCAATCTAGCAATTTCATCTCCCATAGTGTGTTAGTGTAATAACCAGCATTGACCATATAGGTCAAAGACCGAACTTCTACCACCTTCGCTCATCTTTATCTCAAAACTGCTGTACTTGCTGGTTAGAAATTGATTGAGCCTACGCGAGAGTAGCAGAGATCATGAAGATACAATATGATGTATTGTAGTGTTGTTGGACTATGAAGATGAAGATGGAAAGGTAAACTACTACTATATGGGATCATGTGACATATGAGAGGTCTGAACAAAAATAAAACATCCCAAAAACATAATACAGGTAGCATCACATTTTGATATTTCCATAGATCAATTATACACACAATAATTATACATCAACACCTCGTGTTCGAATTGAGATTTGCATTAAGAAGCGTTCCTTCGTTTCGGTCTGGCATAACCATTTGGTCTTAATCCCTCGTTCACATCCGTTGCTGTTTGCGATGTGCGTCGATGGCCGCATCGAACGATCGGATAGTGTCAAGCGGGCGCTCGAGTCGGCTGCGTGTGGGGTTGGAGAGATCAGGATCAGCTATCGCTAGGTTAGAATATCCCATTGAAAATCATTGTCTACGGCGACTTACTGATGAGGTTTCCTTCCCGGTCCTTGTGCTGAATGCTTCGTAGTGAGAATGTATCCCGAGAACCAGGTTCGAGGTTCACAGCGACTATTTATTGTCAGCGGGTGCCGTAGACTAAGATGGATCATTTTTTAAGTGGATACGCACTGGGTTCTTGTTCATGCAGGGCCATGTTGGGGTCGGCCTTGCTTTGAAGAGAGGTCTTGGGGCTGTGGTGCGACTGGAGCGAGCCGGAGCCCTCGCTAGAGGCCAATGAGGAAGGCATTCTGGAAATGGATGTGACAATGTGTACAGAGTACGGAGTATATATATAGTATATAGTGTGGCGAGCCTATTTGATGGGATGGCTAGCAATCTCGTGACTAATCGGGAGGCGCACTTGATCCTATATATACTGTATATATATCCCACTCCCTTGTCATTTTTGTCATGTTCAGAGTTTGGGCTAAGAATAGACGGCCTTTCTCGAAACATCAAAAATCAACATCACAAGCCGTGGCAATACCTGTGGATCAGTTGAGATGATGATTGGGCCGATCCTGATCGGCAACCATAGGTGGCTCGTCGCTACAATTCAATTTCGTATGACGTTGGTGGTGCATCCGGAGCACTCCCTATGGCCAGCCAAGCCTCTAATAGTGTCCAACAGAATGCTTAGCATTCATTGAGGCCAATCAGAATGGATGGGCACTGTAGGGGCCACGCAAGCACCGGTGGCTGGAATCCTTGGCCGTTCCAGGTACCGTGTTGTGTTGCGTTTTCGAGCCATCAGAGTGCATGAGCGAGACCTGCATTGCCAAGTTGGAGTTATACATCAATCACATGTATATGCAATGCATATGTACGGAGTAGGTACCCCTATACCCCAATGTATGACGACTTGTCTCCCTGGTGGGGACGATCGCCGGTTTCGAAAATGTGACGGGAGCGCCCCAGCATTCTTCCTCCAGGAACAACTCACACCCTGTGAGTCATCTGTACGCTGCGGCTTTCACATGGTTTATGGTCTTTTACGGTCAGCTAACATTCCGCCAGGAATTTTACGGGACTGTATACATTGGTCACTCGCGCAAAAGCCATGACATGAAGACCTCAAGTTTATGCCGAGTACTCCGTGCTGGGGCGTAATGGAGAAGAGTGTAAGACACGACCTCGGAAGGCTGGAGACCAGGCAACGCAATTATTATGATTGGAGAATAAAAATCTGATCCAGTCGGAAATTGCAAAGCATAGCATATACGGAGTACGGAGTACCGAGCACTCGCAATGCATTGCTTCACTGCGATGTCACAGCTCATATTCCGGTGATCACCGGATCTGAAACACCCGTACTCCGTAGCAATTTCAACATTCTTTTCTTCTCTTCTCACTCCGGATTGCTTTGTGAAAAGTGGATACCGGACCTTCCATGCGGGCTATGATAGTGTCATTTCCCGTCACGATCTGAAATGTAGTTGCAACACTCCGTAGGGTTGATCGCCGCACATGACCGCATCTTTCTTCGTGACTGCCTATTTTCTCAGGACAGTACGATCGCTTTCAGTCCTTCGACCTTTCGGGATAAATTTGATCATTTACGAGTCATTCGTACAAAAGATCGACAGATGTGGCGCTTAGACCTTGGAGCGCCACTGGATAACACCTGGACACGAGGTTTCGCTCACGATTCTACCGGAATAAAATTTTGCAATGGACAAAACAAACTCCGAATATGGCTTCCGGGCGCAGAAACTCAGCTCAAATCAAGGCCAGATAGACAGCTCATCCTGGGCGTGGATTGGTGAAACCTTTCCTGGCATCCCCATTGCTAAGGCGATCCGGTCATAACAGATCTTCGGACTGCCCTGTTGCCGTGGACCTGTTGGGTGCAGTCGAGTGTCTTCTGGGGTCTGGGAAATTTCCCCGGCGTTTTTAATAACCTTCCACTCATTCTTACAAGGGCCAAGTTTCAACCACGGTGCTGCTGCTTTTTGTCGACTCCGATCGGACACTAGCACAACCGACAACTGCCGGAGAAGTGCGATCGCTGTGTGAACACCTTCGAGCGTAAATTTGACTGATGCATTCTTGGTAGAACGGGGGATCAATCCAAAGAAAGCCTGAGACTCTTTCTTATCCCCTTCTTGATCAGCCTTAACGCCAGCCATTATTTGGATTTCCACATCATCAAGGACCTCCCGGCTGCTGTTGATTGCACTCATTAAATCGTCTCTCTCCGCATGGGTAGTTCGCGAGGAGGCAACTAGGGCTTTGGTCTTGGCAAGAAACCCCGGGCACTGAGCTATCTCGTTGAATGCATAGTCCATGAGCCGGCCCAGACGACAGCTTTTGCCACGCCTTTCCTCATCTTCTAGGGTCTCCGGAAGGATTGACCTCCATTCTTCGCTTTCCAGGAAACATGCCTCCCCCTGAGTGAAGGCTTCGTAAACCAGGAAACCTCGAAAGGATAAGAGCAGGGTACGTCCATACCCACTCGTATGACTCTTCGCGCCCCTCAGACGGAATAGATGAGATATTCCACGTGAATGCAGCAGCCATGGGCTCTCCTCTGTTGCATTCATCGACTCATAAATGCCTAGCAGGATTGCGGCTCCAAGGGTATCATTTGTGGCAACTGTAGCAGGATTCTTGATAGCTTGAACAAGATAGCGCAGTCCACGGCCATACATTTCCTGACTGGCAAGAATCTGTTGTTGATTGCCATTTACTCTGCCTAGCTGCAAGGTCCCAAGGCTGCGAAACCCCCACTCCATCGCAGTTCCTGCACCTCGGTCGTACTGAGCAATCTCAAACCAAGGAAGTTCCACACGATTTCTGTAGGTGTAATAAATGTTTGGAAATACAGCATCCACGAAATCACAAAAGCTCTTCCTGCATTGCCGGTCTAGCGCCTTGGAAACCAAGCCTGGCATTAGAACCTCATCCATAGACGCATGGGGAATCGTGGCGTATTGCTGTGGTTCTTGTGCAGTGGTCAGTGCCATACTTGATGTTGATGATTGTGTTGGGGGGGATGTGGTTCTTGAGGGCTCTTGCAGACTGCGTGATGCGGAGAAATAGTAGAATTTCCTGTTCCTTGTATAGCCAGGACATGGGTTTCCTCTTCTCTCGCAGGATTGACATGCTGGCTGGGTTTCATCGCACTGGACCCTGGATTAGAGTGTTACCGTGAAAAACCAAAATAGTGTATGACTGGGAGGTTCCTACTTTAACCCGCCGCTGGACACATGCCAAGCATCCTTTGCTGCGTGGAACACCAACCATTTGGTTTCATTGGGATGTGCAATGTTTATTGTAAGGGTAAGCGTAAAAGGAGACACATTGCGAGAATACGAGGTCTTTCAGGGGGTCCCCGCAACTTCGCACGAAGTCCCCATCGCGGTGGGTTCCCGAGTGCTTGGCGTTCATCAGAATCGTCGCCTGACGAAAAACGGAAGATTTACGTCGAGAGACGTCTGTGTTTGACGTTCCGATAGAACTTCCTGGGTGTGGCGATATGCCTTCTATGTGAATTTCAAATTTTATGGCATATCATCCCAGCTTTCTGCTAGCATGTATTCCAAACAAGTGTGGCAGCAGAGATGATAGATTTGTAGGATGCAAAGTCTCGGTTTTGGCGCACAAAAGGCCGATCTTAATCGCTTCCAAGGCCAGAGTACTATGGAACCTGACAAATGTGAACTGGGGTAGTTCCTCACAGCGCTGTCGCTCACCACCCGTGTCCACCTGGGCATTTGAGCATATATAGCCGACTCGTCAGGCTTGGCATGTGTTGTAGACCGGCATTTCGACCGAGAGTTCTCCCGCGTCGACTATTTGGGGATTCCGGGTGCTCAAAACTCAGATCAATCTTCTATATATATATACAAGGCAGTACACAACAGCTAGCTGTCTCTGCAGTTTAATTCCCCACCAATATCGGCAGATTCTAATACTCAGCCCACAATGAAATCATTCCTCTCACTTACTTCCCAGCCGCAAGCCCTGTCGGTCACATTTCAAGCTGCAAGAGGATCACATCTGACATCGCATCTTTACTCTAGTGCACCTTCTAGTGGACAAAGGGCTCTCTCTGGCTGAAGTCACCGTGGTTAGTCTCGAGCAAGCTATTGCTGCGCCATTTTGCACACGGCAACTTGCCGATCTTGGAGCTCGAGTCATCAATGTCGAGCGACCAGGCGTTGGAGACTTTGCGCGGTATTCTGACACGAGAGTCGGTGGGCTAGCATCGCATTTCGTATGGACGAACCGGTCCAAGGAGAGTTTGGCTCTAGACCTCGAACACGAAAAAGACATGCTGTCTTGACGAAGCTCCTCGAAAAGGCCGATGCTCTCATTCACAATTTGGCTCCTGGGGCCAGTGCGCGACTGGGGCTTTCTCACAAAGCATTGAAAGAGAAATATCCTGGTTTGATAGTGTGTGATATCTCTGGATATGGGCAAGATGGTCCATATCGCAACAAGAAAGCCTACGACCTTCTTATTCAGAGTGAGCCTGGCATGCTGTCCGTGACAGGCACTGAGAAAGAGCCGGTAAAGGTTGGTATCTCTATCGCCGATATTGCTGCAGGAATGTACGCCTACAGCAACATTCTGTCCGCGCTACTGCAGCGTGGTAAAGATGGCCAGGGTTGCCAGATTGACATCTCCATGCTAGAGAGTATGGTGGAATGGATGGGATTCCCCATGTACTTATGCAGTCGAGAGTTCCCCAGGCCCTGTACTAGCAGGTGCCTCGCATGCGGCCATCTACCCTTATGGACCGTTCAAAGCTGGTCATGGCCAGTCGGTTATGTTGGGCATTCAGAATGAGCGGGAATGGGTGAGTTTCTGCAATGACGTCCTCTCACAACCAGATCTAGCCACCGATCCTAGATTTTCGAGCAATTCACAAGGAACTCAAAATCGGGATAAGCCAAATGTATCATTCACAATGCGTTCTCGAAGTTTACGACAGAGGAAACAATCGCTCGCTTGGACAAAGCTTCAATCGCCAACGCTAGTGTCAATAATATGAAAAATGTTTGGGATCATGCCCAGCTTCAAGCACGAGACCGATGGACCAAGGTTGAAACCCCCGTGGGAGCCATTCCAGCTCTCTTGCCTCCCGGATCAAGTAACTCAGCTGAAAATGGTGGATATGGTGTTCAGATGGGTTCAGTTCCACGGGTTGGAGAGCACAATGAAGCCATTCTTGCGGAGCTGGGTCTATCAAATTGATCCCATGTATAATCCAGATGTGAGGTATCATGTTAGGAGTTTTCAAAATATCGTCCCCTGCGTTAGAAGAACGGAGTTTATATTGACCACTAGCAGGAGATGCAAATGACATCTCCTCATTTTGTCCTGAAAAAGGTGGGGCTCGGCTTCTTCGGTTATATATAGTCGGCATTTTCAATCAATCAATCAATCAAAGTTCAATTAACCTGTTGCAGTCTAACTAGTTGCGTATGACTGTGTAGGTGTTTCATGCAACTGAAGCAAGAACTCGAATCCAACTGCCGAGCTGGGATTCCTCCTATGTTGTAGAGAGTATACAGATGCCAATTGTAAAGAGTGTGGAATCAGCCTATTGATTCGTTGGCGTCTCTCTTAGCAGCTGTGGCGAGACGGATTATCGGTTCACCCGTTCCGCTCCCGGTTGTAACTCCCACGCACCAAGAAGCGCTGCGCTTTTTGCTTCTTCATCGGCATATTCATTTTATGATGCCGGTGCCTTCCAGCACAAACGAGAGTCTTCGCTGAAACCAGAATCATTTTTCTTGGAATTTGCAGACCTTATCCCCCCCGCTCTCAAGCGCATGCGCAACTATGTGACTGGAGGATTTTGCACAGCGTCTGGAATGGCCCAGGCTCTGGAAACCGTTCATGGCCTTGGCCTTGGCCGCTCCATTACCCAGGAGCCTCGCTTGCCAAAAAAGCTGCTCGCTGGAACTGTCAAAGGTGCAATCTAGCAGAAGATTGATCCCCAGGACTTTTTCAAGACAAGCTCTGTTGCTGGCGTACGAATGCTGCAGATCGCACAAGATGAAGAACTGATTGAGCCGAGCAATGATGCCGACATGGAAGTCTTCATGAGAGGCGTTGGGGAATGAGCGCAGCAGATGCAGAAATATGCGGCTCCAATGAACTTATACGCTTATGCTCAATATTGAGGGAAGTAGAGGATGTTGAGTCAGGATATATGTTTTCTTGCATGCAACATATTGATATTTACAAACTTTTACCGCTATCGGCCATACCGCAATTATAATCCAATCTCAATCAGCCTAGAACATTGAGAATACACTTGTCACCTAGATCTGCCTGTTTTTCATTGTTAATGGGTAAATCCGAGCAATGCATGGTTGTTAGGGAATGTAGGGGTAAGCTCCATCATCAAAACATCTCTACTAAGGAATGCTGAACGTGTTGTTTCCACATTATTGGAGGAACAATAATAATAACAGGTGGATTCTCTGAGCATTTGCAAGTTCTTGGCCGATGAATTGTGGCAGCATATAGCTAATCAAGACATCCCTCGCTGTGGTTAATCTCAACATCCGATCATTGTCGACAACATGCACTTCCATACCGCTTTACTTAACGGCCTAGCTATTTTTCCAGTGGCTTTAGCTTCCTGGCCTTTCTTCGAAAACACCGAAGAGCTATCGGCAACCCCCTACCGCAATGAGCAACCCAATGTGAAAGTTGAGACTCTCTTTCAATTTCCCAAGAATGGCTCATGGATCGACAATATGGTTATCCGATCGGACGGCAACCTTGTTTTTACGCGTCTGGACACCCCCGAAGTTTGGCTTTTGAACACCACCAGCGGAAACGCGACCCTCGCCTACTCGTTCCCCAACGTCACGAGCTGCTTCGGAATCAGTGAAATTGATGACGATGTCTTCGCAGTTGTTGTGGGTAATTTCTCTCCCAAAACCTTCCAGCCAGGTGCGGGCTCGTTCTCACTCCATAAATTGGACTTCACCAAGATCGATGCTAAGGAGAACGAGCGCGCACTGGAATTGCCAATAGCCTCAGAGATTGTCGCAATGCCAGATGCCAAGGCTTTGAATGGCATGGCCACATTCTCACGGGAGTCCAATTTGGTTCTCATTGCCGATAGCCCTAAGGGAGTAATATGGAAGGTCGATACCAAAACAGGAGATTATTCTGTCGCACTGAACGATACTACAATGGCCCCGGCGGAGGGTCAGGCTCTTCCTTTGGGTGTAAATGCCCTGACGGTACTTGGTGACCATGTGTACTATACTGGCACAACCCGAATGGTGTATTGCAGGGTTAAGGTGGATAAGGATGTCAACCCAATCGGAGATTTCGAGATTATCGCTAGTGGATTCCTACCGGATAACGTCGAGATGACCGAGGAAGGCACTGCGTATATTCCGACTGCTCCTCAGAACTCTGTCGTGCGCCTCACACCTTCAGGGCAGATCTCCCTCGTTGCGGGTGGCCAAGTATCTACGGAACTGGCAGGTGCAAGCGCGGTTCGATTGAGCAAAGACCGACAAATACTCTATGTTGGCACAAACGGTGGTCAAATTGCGCCTGTTTTGGGCTCATTCATTGAGCCTGCAAAGATTGTCAAGATCTTGTTCGAGGAATAGGGGGGAAAGTTGATGGGGTTGAGAACATGCCCACAGAATCACTGGGGGCATTCGTAGCTGCTGATGAACGAGAGTTTATGGGAATATCGGAAGAATTGGATTTCTTGGATAGCTTGTAGGTAATTTGAGCTATCAAGCACTTTGATCCTGAACTCAAATACCTTTCTCCGAGATGATTCGACATCTCATACGCCATCTTTCACGCCTTGGGTTGCATGAGATAAGTAACCACGCGAGGGTAGCAAATTTGCTTCTGCCATACGGCTGAAAGTGAGATAGTGCCCCCAATCAAGTGGTAACTTCTCTATGAGCTGAATTTTGTGTATCTTGGCAAGACTCGGTTTGCGGTCTCCATCAAGAAAAATAAAGGAGGTCTTAAAAAGGGCCATAAATATGGATGTATCTCGCAAGAAACAGGTCCATATATCTTGCACATGCCCGTAGTCATGCTGATCCTCGTTCCATCATGTATCCATCTCCTCCCCGCCTTGCTAGCCTAGACCGATTCCATTGGGGCCAAAAGTACATGGGAAGGCCATACTCGCACCAGGCTTATTGACCAATGCTGTAGAGCAATAAATAACTGATGCAACTACAGATGCTACTACTGATGAAGTATGTATGCAGGTAAAAGTAGTTGAAATGGGACGGACGGGAGAAGAGAGACGGTCAGAGAGGAAGGAGGACTATCTAGTTGGTCTATCCTATATTGTCGGAGCATGGCGACCGGCATACCGGAGGATTTATTAATCCTACATGTTTTGTAATTAATGTTATGTAATCGAGGCTCCATATAAATTGTACGAAGAGCCGATACAGAAATACAGAGAGTTGAAACCCATTGATTGGACCCCCTATTTTTACCATACGAATTCATCCGACAGTTATGAGCCCGGTTCGCATCTAAGAAAGCATTACTATTTGAGATATAGTATCTAGTGCATTACTAGAAAGCAGCTTTCTTCCCCTGAACTTTGAAGCTATCCCTAGCTACCCCTGAATCCAGCAATGGAGGCAGCATCAATCCTCTCCGCCATGAAGGGCGAAAAACTGAAGGACTCGCCGCAGTAGCTCACTTGGTTCGCAAAAGTACAACTATATGCCATGCAAAAGAACGTATAGGATCTTTGCAATCCAGATCCCCCGACGATAACCGAATCCCAAGTAATAAGATCTATACCTCTCCAAGAACCGGTGGAATCAGAATACCCCGAGGAAGGCGATAAGAAGGATCGAAGGATCTGGCGAGATCGGATGGATGTGTATAAAATGAAGTACACTAAATGGGAGAAGCAAGCAAAAGGACTAAGTGATGTTAACGAGTACATCCTTACCTACCTCGACCTAATACATCATCTTGCTCTGATCACATATCGTACTCCGTATGATAGGCTTGTGTATCTAAAGACTCGCTTTGCACGCTCGACGGCATACGAAGAAGAAATACGAATGAATTAGAAGGTCTTTACTATATAGAAACCAACCGGAGACATTGAACAATGGCTTTAAAAGTGGAATTCACTAAGAGAGCAAGCTGTTAGTCTCGGTATTAATGATAGTGATACCAATCGAGACTTCTTACATGTAGTGAAGGAAGTACTACCAATCTAGTGGCAAGGAAAATACCAAGAAATTGTTATAGATAAGAAGGAATACGACACTCGAGATCTTCTTAAATCATTCCGTATAATGAATCGTAAGATAGGCGCCAAAACTATGACCTCTACCAATGCCCCAAAAAGTGCTTTTTCAACCTAGTAAGGTCATTAAGAAGCAAAGCCGGAAGCGAAGTAAGAGAAGCTTCCATTCGAGAAGAGAAAATGTCCATATGGTAATGGTCATCCATACCATAAGGTTACCAACTACTGGCTTATAAATGAAGCTATACGCCTAGAAGGATATACCCTAGATAAAGGGAAGCTAGATAGAGCAAAGAAGAAGCTAGTAAATGATCCAGGATGGAAGTAATAGGTCGATAAAGCCATTAATGAAGCTAGACCAAAGCATCATGATTCATGAATCTGCAAACCAAGTCAGTTTTACCACTACCTACTAGAGTAGGCCTCAGGGCAAGCACCAAGGCAAGCCACGAAGTGAAGCTATATAAATTAGTAAGCATGCACTCTCAGCTGCAAAGACTAGCTCTCTCTCTCTCCATAATCGATGGATTCTTGACACTAGGTCAAGCTCATATATATGCAATAATAGAGCATTGTTCATTGATTTTACGCCAGAAGTCATGAATCTGACTACGGGACTCGGTAGGTAATTCATGGTTGCTATAACTAGGAGATTGATAGATAGATTGATAGTCATGTGACTTTTATCCTATTTGTTCCGATGATAGTTACCCTAGTCACCGGGGCATTGACGTCACATGCCCAGATGATGTCTCTCCGCGCATTTGAGTAACAGAATGTTGCAGCTGTGCAGGACAAGTCTCTGTCTCACTCTTGAATTTCGAAAATCAAAATGCCTGGCCAGTTCGGCCAAAAGGTACTGAAGACCTTGCGTCTGAATGATCATGCTCATCAACAGAAGAACTCTTCGGCCGTGCGGCTTCCAGGCACACCATCTGTGAACAACGATGAACGCGGATTGTCTTCACCTCCCAACAATGGCACATACCCTCGTCTCTGCAGGCTCTCAGATGGCACCATTCTCTCGTCCTCTACTCGATTCCCCGATGGACAACGTGCACTTCGCGTCGCAAAAAGTACCGATAATGGTCTCACGTTCGAGGACTTCTCCGAGGTAACACGCGCTGCTGGCGACGTGGATAACATGTTTTTGTGCGAGGTGGCTCCCGGGATAATACTGGCGGCTTTCCGCAATCATGACAAGGGTCCAAATGGTCCCACGCACTTTCGCATCACTGTCTGCCGGTCTACGGATGGTGGTCGGTCATGGCAATTCGCTTCACAGGCAGCTGAGAAGCGCCCTCCCTTGGGAATTTGGGAACCGTTCATGCGCGTCGGGCGCCAGGGTGAAGTGCAGCTTTATTTCTCGCAGGAATTCGCGCATAACAACCAATGTACCATGCTGGTCGTCTCGCGAGATCAAGGAAGTACCTGGACTCAACCGATCTGTCTGCATGGTGACCAAGATCCGCTTCGCGATGGAATGTGCGGCATTGCACGAACTGCTGATAATGGTCGTGAGGCTCTTCTCATGGTATTTGAGACCACCCGGTACGGAACGTTCAGTGTTGAAGCGCTTCTATCCTATGATGACGGTGCCACCTGGGGTTGGCGCCATGAAGTTTTCCGCCCACGAGAAGGTCATAATGCAGGCGCTCCCCAAATTGCCTCTTTTGCAGATGGATCTATGGCTACGATATTCATGACAGACGAAGACTCCAAGCACGTGGATTGGGTAAAGAATGCCTCTATCAAGGTCGTATTTGCTAGCCAGCCGGTTGAAGGACGTGTTCAATGGAGTTCACCAACCCTTGTCTCCCCGGCGTCCAGCTTCTGGCCTGGAATCATGGCATTGGATCACCACAATGTGCTGGCCACTTATGACTGTGGTGGACCCCTTGCGAAGACCATCACCTGGCAACCTGCGTAAACATTTGATCTCAGAGATCCTTCTATCTGGTCTTCTCTTAATACAAAAATGAGTTCCTTGTAGTCCACTCCACAATCATATGCTCCCATATCTATACGTAGATGCGTTTTCTATTTTTAGTCAACTTCTACATCTGCTACAACTTGCGCCTCATGTCAGGTAAGTGTTTCGGATTGGACGCCGGGACTTGGAGGTGGCGTTCGGGTCTCAGCGGATATAAACTACTCCGGAGGATCGGGAATAGCCGAATGGGGAAATTGACCTCGGAGTTAATCTGATAATCTGATCAGATTACAAAAAGGGCTGGGACTATTTATAAAGGTTCTTCTGGTTAACCTTGGAGATTTGCCTCGACAGTTCATCTTTCAAAATGGCCACCTCGCTACGAAATATCATTGTTGTTGGCGGCTCGTTCGTGGGACGTGTGAGTTCATTGTGCTGCCCAAGAGAGTGTAACAACTAATGTGAGTACAGACCACAGCTCAGGAGCTCGCACGCATCGTGCCTCCAACACACCGAGTAAGCTACCATTGATTGGCTATCTTGAGGACGAAGCTAATATTGTTTTTTGCAGATTCTCTTAACTGAGGCTCATAGCCACTTCCATCATCTTTTCACCTTTGTAAGTTTATGTCGAACTGGGATATGGCCCCCCCTATGCCTTAAGTAGGAACCTTGGTGTTTATTATGGTCTAGTGGTAAAAATGGCTGTATTTTTTCCCACAGTTTACTTTGATACAAGTAGACCTCCAGAGCTAAACCTCCAGAGCTAACATGGCCAATAGCCTCGGTTTGCAATTGTTCCAGGACAGGAACATAAAGCGTTTATTCCTTACAGCGGGATCTTCAATGCGTCGCCCAACCCCTCCTCTCATAGCGTAGTCCAGGCTCGCGTTTTGTCAGTCAAGCCCACCCATGTTGAGTTGGACCGTGAATGGCAGGGCTCGAGAGAGGTTCCATTCGACTACGTCGTTATTGCGACCGGCACGCGTCTCTCCAAGCCTGCATCTATGGACGTCAATGACAAGGCATCGTCAGTCGAGTATCTGCAAAAGCATCAAGCTGGAGTTAAGAGATCCCAGTCAATTTTGATAGTCGGTGGCGGTGCTGTCGGTGTTCAAATGGCGGCCGACATGAAAGAATATTACCCAGAGAAAGAGGTGACCGTGGTTCAATCGAGGCCGCGGATGATGCCGAGCTTTCACTCTGCACTACATGACCTTATTAAGAAACGATTTGATGAGCTGGGGATCCAGCTCATCACTGGTGCTCGAGTCACCGTCCCACCGAGTGGATTCCCCAATGATGGCAGTACCTTTGATGTTCAGCTCACAAACGGTACCACCAAGCGCGCTCAATTCGTTATCTTAGCCACCGGGCAAACCCCAAATAACCATCTGGTAGCTGACTTGGAATCTTCCCGCACGGGCAGCGAGTCAGTCATCAATCCGGATAATGGATTTATTCGTGTAAGACCCACTATGCAGTTCTTGGATGGGCAATATTCGAACCTATTTGCTGTGGGTGATATTGCAGATACCGGTGCCCAAAAGGCCGCTCGGCCAGGCTCAGCACAGGCAACGGTTGTTGCGAAAAACATCCAGGCTTTGATTGAAGGCCGCGCTGCTGAGGATACATTTGTCAAGGGACCTGGGGCCATTCATTTGACACTCGGCATGGTAAGTCAACCAAGCCTTTATAGAGACTTATTGAGATTTTGGCTAACCGTTGTTTTTCAGAAACACAACGTGATTTTCCGCAATCCCAATACCTCAGAGGGTCAGACAGAGCCTTGGATCAGCCCAAAGAATGAGTAAGTTACTTCTTTTCCTGCATTACCCCAGCGGAAGCTAACATCTTCACCAGCGGCCGCGAGGATATGAATGTGGAAGCTATGTGGGAGAGACTGGGTATCTTGGTTGAGAATCCTCGTCAATATCACCTGTAACCTTTTCATACATGAGGGAAATACAAACAGAATGTCGCCATCTTCATCAATTTAAATCGCTGTTATATTGACATGGGAAGCTCGAGGCATTTTTGCCTAAGTGATAAGGTCAAAGGGCACTTCTACAAGGTCTCGAGTCTACGAATACCATATACTCCTCGATTGTGTCAGTAGCCTGGGGGTGAAGGCAATGAAATTGGATGCAACATTGAAGAGAAAAAAAATAGTTCCCTGGACAGAATTTCTAGTATGACAACAAGTATTAATCCCACAATCACGTGACGTATTCACCAATCTAGGTGTTCGTCCCATAGCATTGCACAGGGAACAGGTAAGAGATAAAATTGCAACTCAATGAATGATATAGAGATCCTTGAGAATTTCTCATTGATAGAATAAACCTCAGCTGTCCCAAGGCCTTTTGTAAAGAATATGCCGATGAAGAAGCAAAAAGCGCACCGATTCTTTATGCGTGGGAGTTGCGACCGGGAGCGGAACGGGTGAACTGATAATCCGCCTCGCCATAGCTGCTAAGAGAGACGCCAATGAATCAGAGAGCGATGGGAGAAACAGTGAGAGCAGGAGACAACTGTGGGAGCAGGAGACAACCTCCGCTCCCACGAAGCGCTTGGTGTAGGCACCGAATAAGGAGACGCTCCGACTATACGAAGGACTGTCGAAGCCACAATGTCGATTCTGATTCAGATACGTATAATAAGGATCGGGTTTCGACACTTCTTGTTCAAAATCAAGGTAGCTGAGACAGATCGGTGTGAATGTGACGAGGGCAAACACTAAAGCACATCTTAATGTAGTGCCCGTGATATATAATTCCGCGTACGGAATTTTGGGAGCAGGTATAGGTAACCGGAATCACGGAGATAGACTATGACAAGATCATGTCAAACCCGCAGGCCACCTGCTACGTGGTCAACTTCATGCACCGAATAGGTCTCCGCCAGCAGTTCCAACACGTGACGCTCGATGACGAAGACGACGAACCTATAGGCCTTGCGGTTATAGACCTAGGTGAGGAAGACGATGGGTATTAGCCAATGACGATAGATAATGCTGTGAAACGAGAAACTCGGCCAGAGTCGACAAGTATGATAATCCACTGGCTAGGACAACGTCACCATCAATTGAAACTGAGGCGGGCGGGGGGAGGGGAGTGTGGAAGGTGAAAGGAAGAAAGTGCGAATGATGAGCGGATTGAGGAGTGCGGATGGAAGATGGAGGGTGCACTCCATGACAATCATTATATATTTCTTACGTATGATATGGGTTTGGGGGAATATAGGTTTTGAGGGATACAGGAATAGGCTGATTCCACCCTCTTTACAATCAGCATCTGTATACTCTCTAGGAGAAATCTCAGCTCGGCGTTTCGCTTCGAGTCCTTACTTCAGTTGGATAAAGCGCCTGCATAGTCAGTCATACGCAACTAGTTAGACTGCAGCAGGTTAATTGAACCTTGATCGATCGATCGATTGATTGATTGCTTTGTCAACGAGGATCTCATTCAACCAGTGTAAACTCGACCCAGTTACTAACCGGCACCACAAGTTCAGGCCGGCCTCCATTATCATGCGGATTGAAGACCCTACCATCAATTCCCACGATAGTATCTTGATGATCATGAAAATGTCCCCAATCCCACCAGTCAATTGAAGCTCCCTTGAAGCCGTACCTGAACTTATCACCAGGCGCTGCATTTTGCGGGAAATCACTCACCTCCCGCGTAAATGACCACGACTCACCAGGTATGAGGGCCATAAAATCATTCCGGTCGTTACGGCCAACATTTACCAGAGTGGTAGTAGAAAATCTGTAATCGTGGTGCGTAAACAGGCCCCCAAGTTCATGTGGACTCCACTCGTCCATATCCTTTTCTTTAAAGTAGAGTCTGAATCCGTCCTGACGGCGATCGATATCTTTGAATCTGAACGTATGAAATGTAACCGGCTTTCCGTCAAAGGCATCCGGAGTTGTGTCATACAAGAGCGTGGCTGTGACGGGATAACGTAGTCTACCTACTGGAGTGCGATCTTTCATCGATAGCGTAGCAGGTCCGGTAACGCTAAGGGTGAAGACCGGGGAGCTATTTATCCTAGCAGGTGCCAAAATAGGTTCGGGCGAAGGCGACAATGAGCCCACATCATCTATATCACTTTCCTCAGCGGCAATAGCTAGTGACTGTTGTGACCCGCTAGGTAGTATCGCTGCAGGCGACTTAGGGCTGAGTTTGCGGTTGCTATACTCCGCTAATGTGCCCCAGTCCCACAGATGGATTTCCCGCCTGACCAGAAGATATTATAAAACTGTCCTGCTTGGAAGGAATCGAAGTAGACAGATGGTAAGGCCACCTCCCAGGAAACGCTAACGCCCGGGTTCAGTTGTTTGAAACACGAGTCTGACGTGTTCACTTCTCGTGGGTGGAGATATTTTACCCGCAACTGCTCCAGGTCGACTTGAAGGGGTTGCAGTTTTTTCGTGTATGGAAAATTAGACCGGAGTAGCATTATACCCGGCTGGCCAAATCCATCCTCGATAGGGTCCCAGTGGATGATACATGGTTGTCTTTGAGGATCATCTGCATCCCGCGTGATTGTGATGATGATAGGGTACCGTGCCTCAACGTCAATATCTAGATTCCGTTTCGCTTCGAGAGTAAGGGTGAAGCGGGGAGATTCAGATCTATTTGGCTTAGTACTTGGCTTTTTGGCTTTTTGTGAGATAGCTTGTCAGGGGGGATCATACGGTCTGTCTGCGATAGAATATCTAACGAAGGGTGAGAACTGATCCATTTTGGAGTCATATGAAGTAGTTGTGGAGATGGGAAGTTGTTAGGTGGGAAACATGAGGGTCAACAGGCAAGCAAACTTGAAGCCGGGCGAGACAACCAATTCATTGGTGTACTTTGTTGTCTCAGAAATCTCTGTCCCCTGACAGAAATCTGGCCGTAGTACGCAGGTGTATAGCGGCCAGGACCGGATTCAATTAAAATCAGGCTTGGTGCCTGAATATGCCTGAATATCTACCGCTTTTCCACACCGCTCTATACAGTGTATTGTAAATGAACGAATCCTCATATTGAAGCTATTCCCACTAGTTAACAAATCTCTAAACCGCTCCTTTGTATCAACAATTTCATTGTTTCTAATACCCCTCGACTATAAAAATCGCCATCTATCCTTATCGAGCTAATACCCTCCTGTAAAGAATACTACTTGTTAGGCTAGCTCCTGTTGGTCAGGCAAGGATACAATGGAAGATGCAGAGCAACGTATGGTATTCTTTATACAAAGACTAATTCTTGCTATGTTGTAGAGAGAGAGATTGATTTCCCAGGGTGGATTCTTTATGAATACCCCTGAATCGTGTGTCATGCCGGTGATCCCGGAGTGTACTGATAATCGTGCGAGCATGCTTGTAATGTATGATACAACCCTTACTCCTGGGGATTATTTGCTTCCCGAGGCATGCAATGGAGCCTCAGGTTGCGAAGGATTGAATCCTTTACACCTCCCCTCGGGCCGACCATTATACGCCTTCGGATCGATCTCAACCCTTACAAATATGAAATCTTCGATCTTCTCTCGACCAAGGCAAGAGTAGGAAAGGAGAAGAGAGGGAGACGGTTATATAGTGGGAAGGCTTTAGCGCCTAGAAAAGAGCTGAATTCTAGGATTTATATAGGTGCGAATAGCTTCGTATTTAGTGCCAACTTTTCAAGGTATCGATTCTATCAACCTGAGGGATTTGAAGAATGTAAGTACTTTGCTTACTAAGGGCTTTGTTATAGAAATTCAGGTATCTAAATTTTCTGCCGGCTTGGAGACAGGAATGTTCAGGCGTATCCAGGCTCCAATCCTGATTTTAATTGAATCCGACCCCTGGCCGCTATACACCTGGGTAGGCCGTACAACAGTGCATGGCATGCCTGAGAGATAACGAGCACGCCATCATGGCGGTCCAAGTATACTTCCAGGTTCTAATACCCTTTATTTTAATGTAGTATGAAACCATGCTTTTCGACAACCCTGCTATGACAGCCCAGCCGAGAAGGGACACTAATGCGTACCCTTTTGGATACCGGCTTCCTAGAAAGTTGCACCGCATACCGAAGTAGTCATCGCTCATAATTCTAGGTCTTTGATTTGCGGGATTAGGGCAGGCAGAATAGGGGGGATAAAACTTATGGACCGTCATTGTACACGCTGCGGATTACACTAAGTATTTTTTAAAATACACCCAACGAATTGGACAGAACACGCTACGAGCCATAACTATAGTAATAGTTTTTAGCATTGGTATTACGAGCCAAAAAATGAAAGTTTTATGAGTGCATTAGCGTCCCTTCTGGCTGGGCTGTCGTAGCAGTGTATAGCATACAGAAGCATAGAGATGCTGATTGTAAAGAGTGTGGAATCAGCCCATTCCTGTAGCCCGTAAAACATGCAAGACCCACACCCATACATAAGGAATATATAACGATCGTGATAGAGTGCACCCTCCATCCCACTTCTCTCTCTCATTTTCTCCGCTCTGCCCTATATGTCCCCCCTCACCTCAGTTTCAATTGATGGTGACGTTGTGCCAGTGGATTGGCATGCTTATCGACTCTGGCTGAGTTTCTCGTTCCACAGCATCATTTGTCGTCATTAGCTAATACCCATCGTCTTCCACACCTAGATCCATTGCTGTGAGGCCTGTCGGTTCGTTGTCATCCTCCTCGAGTCCCACGGGTCGAAATTGTTAGAGGAGACCTGTACGGTGTATGAACTTGACCACGTAGCGGGTGGCCTACGGGTTAGACATGATCTTGTCATAGTCCATCTCTGTGATTCCGATCGCAATTTTGTCTAGTTGCTCCCACAATTTTGTGCGTGGGATAGTATATCGTGGACACTACAACAAGACATGTTTTGGTGTTTGTGAGCCCTTGTCACAGTTATACCGATCTGTCTCCGCTGCCTTGATTTTAAACAAGAAGTGTCGAAGTCCAATCCTCATTGTGCGCATCTGGATTAAAATTGCGCACTATGGCTTCGACAGCCCTTCGTACAACCGTAGCGATTTCTTGTTTGGCGCAAGCGCTTCATAGGAGCGTCAGTCCTCTTCCCTCCCGCTCCCACTACTTCTCCCACTGCTCTCTGATTCGCTGCACCTCTTACTTCTTCGTCAGCAAATTCATTACCGTCCACACCAACATGTGCAGGGATCCACCTGATGGTGACACTTGTTGGCCTTTGTTGGGTCTGGTTACGCGACCGGATGGCTCGTACGTGGTCATATATCAGCCCGAGCACCACTGGCTCCCTAAGGGCACCATCAGGTCACCAATATAAAATTGGTATCAGGCGATGGAGCCGTAAATTACAATTAACTCATAGTTTCAAATGGGAGCTGTACGTAGCCCTCCATGTTGTGGTGCAATTTCAAAAATTAGATTCACGTAAAGATATGTGATTTTCTTTCCGTTGACAAAGCGTAGCGACACAAATATTGCGAATTTGAAAGGAAATGATGATGGTTGGACGTCTACTCCTGTGCCAGATGCCCTAAGAGCGGCTCCGTCTCGCTTCCTCGTTGTATAGTGGCCTTGCTCGAAGACGAGCGATGTAAGGCCAATAACAGTAGCACTGCCTGGCCGAGGGCGAAGACAAAGCTATCCACAATGATCCAACCGATAGCCCCGTACCAGATAGACAAGTTGGCCCAATTAAGATCCTGTCGACCGTCCAATTTCTCATATGGAAATGGAAGACTCCATATCCACGTCACCGAGACTAGAGTGAAGATAATAGCTTGTATTACCAGACCCTGTAAGCTTACCGCATTTGGAAAATGTACAGCCAAAATCTCACGAGCTTGACGGTAGATACCCCAAACGCCTAAAGCTGTAAGGATTGGGTAAACCAGCATAGAGTGTAGGGCGTAAAAAACTGCTAACCAGAATCTCCGAGCTTCATCGTCGATTGGTAAGATAGCATCGCTAATCAGAGGAATGATTGAGACGAGAAGGAAGCTGGTGTATCGAGCGACTAAGGAGATCCTGCTACTATTGTCGCTATAGAGAAGAACTTGCGTGAACCTAAAGGGAAAAGTTAGGTTCTATATAGGTTACTTCTGGAATTATAGCACGGTCTCACAGTGTGAAGAAAAGTATTGTGACCACGGCACAGTGCCAAAGGCTAAATCGGTCCCCTACGCTTGGGGGAGAATGTAGAAACATGGTACCATCTGGTTCGCCTTCAGTAAATATTGCGTATATATAGATAGTGAACTGTTCAGTGGCGTGAATCAAATTCCACAAGATATATAGCGAAGACACTCCATTGGTGGTCTGTTTTATCCGGAAATGCAATATCTGGGGAAGAAATGAACCGACGGTGAGGATCAACAGGATGCTGGTTAGGTTAGTAAAGAATTGTAGAGGGATTTCATTGAAGTATACGTACACACGACACCATATAGGTGGCTCTGGAAGTGACATGTTGCGTATTATTGGGGGGGGAGTTGAAGTTGAGAAGCTATGTAAAATGTAGAGGCCGAAGGGTGACAATTGCCTAGGTCCGCTGATAGGAAGAGCTCAGTACATAGTATTTATATAAAATTTCGGCTGTAACTAGAGGTTGGTACCAGACTAGTTCAAAGGCGAAAACAAAGAAAACAAGAAATAGAAAGGTGAACCGAAAATCAAAAACAAGTCACAATATTAGGGTGCCAAGGCTCGATAATACTAAGATGGGACGGTCCTAGAATTCACGCTTGTAAGGACACTTAATATAAATTAAAATTAAATAAGCCTTAATAATACGTCTGGCTTATAAGTTGGATAAAATATACTATGTAATATGAGAATGACTATTTGCACACCCCTTAGCGCGAAAATTTGCTAACTGCACACCTTTAGTCCATTTTAGGTATGGCCTTTCTTAGCCAACCCTTTGTCATCATTTGTGTAATTTAATATGGTATCTACA